>CAXKVX010001207.1:0-245000 GCA_964058865.1 Eleocharis quinqueflora | reverse complement strand
ACCATTCAAGAAAACACCACAAAGCACTTATGCTTCTATGAGAAGTGTTTCTAATCAGAGTGTTACATTTATGAGTGGTAACCAATCAAGAAAACACCACAAAACACATATACTTCTATGAGATGTGTTTCTAATTAGAGTACAACATTTATGAGTGGTAACCAATTAAGAAAACACCACAAAATATTTATGCTTCTATGAGAATTGTTTCTATTCAAAGTAATTCATCTATGGGTGATAACCATTCAAGAAAACCTCACAAATCACATATACTTTTATGAGAAGTGTTTCTAATCAGAGTGGTACATTTATGAGTGGTAACCAATCAAGGAAACACCACAAAGCATTTATACTTCTACGAGAAGTATTTATAATCAGAGTACTTCATTTATTGATGGTAACCAATCAAGAAAACACCACATAGCACTTATACTTCTATTAGAAGTGTTTATATCAGAGTACTTCATTTATGAGTGTTAACCAATCAAGGAAACACCACAAAGCATTTATGCTTCCTTGAGTAGTGTTTCTAATCAAAGTACTTCATTCATGGGTGATAATAATTCAAGAAAACACCACAAAGCACATATACATCTATGAGAAATGGTTCCAATCAGAGTACTTCTTTTATGGGCGGTAAGCAATCAAGAAAACACCACAAATCAGTTATGCATCTATGAGAAGTGTTTCTAATCAAAGTACTTCATTTATTGGTGATAACCATTCAAGAAAACACCACAAAGTACTTATATTTCTATGATAAGTGTTTCTATTCAGAGTACTACATTTATGAGTGGTAAACCAATAAAGAAAACACCATAAAGAATTTATGCTTCCATGAGAAGTGTTTGTAATCACAGTACTTCAATTATTGGTGACAACCATTCAAAAAAACACAACAAAGCACTTATACTTGTATGAGAAGTGTTTCTAATCAGAGTACTTCATTTATTAGTGATAACCAATCAAGAAAACACCACAAAACACTTATGCTTACATGAGAAGTGTTTCTAATCGTACTTTATTTATGAGTGATAATAATTCAAGAAAATACCACAAAGCACTTATGCTTCCATGAGAAGTATTTCTAGTCAGAGTTGTTCATTTATGGGTGATAACCAATCAAGAAAACACCACAAAGCTTTTATGCTTCTATGAGAAGTGTTTCTAATCAGAGTGTTACATTTAAGAGTGGTAAGTAATCAAGAAAACACTACAAAGCACATATACTTCTATGAGATGTGTTTCTAATTACAGTACAACATTTTTGAGTGGTAACTAATCAAGAAATAACGCCACAAAATTTATGCTTCTACGAGAAATGTTTCTATTCAAAGTAATTCATTTATGGGTGATAACCATTCAAGAAAACACCACAAAGCACTTATGCTTCTATGAGAAGTGTTTCTAATCAGAGTGTTACATTTATGAGTGGTAACCAATCAAGAAAACACCACAAAACACATATACTTCTATGAGATGTGTTTCTAATTAGAGTACAACATTTATGAGTGGTAACCAATTAAGAAAACACCACAAAATATTTATGCTTCTATGAGAATTGTTTCTATTCAAAGTAATTCATCTATGGGTGATAACCATTCAAGAAAACCTCACAAATCACATATACTTTTATGAGAAGTGTTTCTAATCAGAGTGGTACATTTATGAGTGGTAACCAATCAAGGAAACACCACAAAGCATTTATACTTCTACGAGAAGTATTTATAATCAGAGTACTTCATTTATTGATGGTAACCAATCAAGAAAATACCACATAGCACTTATACTTCTATTAGAAGTGTTTATATCAGAGTACTTCATTTATTGGTGACAACCAATCAAGAAAACACCACAAAACACTTATGCTTACATGAGAAGTGTTTCTAATCAGAGTGTTACATTTAAGAGTGGTAAGTAATCAAGAAAACACTACAATGCAATCAGAGTACTTCTTTTATGGGCGGTAAGCAATCAAGAAAACACCACAAATCAGTTATGCATCTATGAGAAGTGTTTCTAATCAAAGTACTTCATTTATTGGTGATAACCATTCAAGAAAACACCACAAAGCACATATACATCTATGAGAAATGGTTCCAATCATAGTACTTCTTTTATGGGCGGTAAGCAATCAAGAAAACACCACAAATCAGTTATGCATCTATGAGAAGTGTTTCTAATCAAAGTATTTCATTTATTGGTGATAACCATTCAAGAAAACACCACAAAGTACTTATATTTCTATGATAAGTGTTTCTATTCAGAGTACTACATTTATGAGTGGTAAACCAATAAAGAAAACACCATAAAGAATTTATGCTTCCATGAGAAGTGTTTGTAATCACAGTACTTCATTTATTGGTGACAACCATTCAAAAAAACACAACAAAGCACTTATACTTGTAAGAGAAGTGTTTCTAATCAGAGTACTTCATTTATTAGTGATAACCAATCAAGAAAACACCACAAAACACTTATGCTTACATGAGAAGTGTTTCTAATCAGAGTGTTACATTTAAGAGTGGTAAGTAATCAAGAAAATACTACAAAGCACATATACTTCTATGAGATGTGTTTCTAATTACAGTACAACATTTTTGAGTGGTAACTAATCAAGAAATAACGCCACAAAATTTATGCTTCTACGAGAAATGTTTCTATTCAAAGTAATTCATTTATGGGTGATAACCATTCAAGAAAACACCACAAAGCACTTATGCTTCTTTGAGAAGTGTTTCTAATCAGAGTGTTACATTTATGAGTGGTAACCAATCAAGAAAACACCACAAAACACATATACTTCTATGAGATGTGTTTCTAATTAGAGTACAACATTTATGAGTGGTAACCAATTAAGAAAACACCACAAAATATTTATGCTTCTATGAGAATTGTTTCTATTCAAAGTAATTCATCTATGGGTGATAACCATTCAAGAAAACCTCACAAATCACATATACTTTTATGAGAAGTGTTTCTAATCAGAGTGGTACATTTATGAGTGGTAACCAATCAAGGAAACACCACAAAGCATTTATACTTCTACGAGAAGTATTTATAATCAGAGTACTTCATTTATTGATGGTAACCAATCAAGAAAACACCACATAGCACTTATACTTCTATTAGAAGTGTTTATATCAGAGTACTTCATTTATGAGTGTTAACCAATCAAGGAAACACCACAAAGCATTTATGCTTCCTTGAGTAGTGTTTCTAATCAAAGTACTTCATTCATGGGTGATAATAATTCAGGAAAACACCACAAAGCACATATACATCTATGAGAAATGGTTCCAATCAGAGTACTTCTTTTATGGGCGGTAAGCAATCAAGAAAACACCACAAATCAGTTATGCATCTATGAGAAGTGTTTCTAATCAAAGTACTTCATTTATTGGTGATAACCATTCAAGAAAACACCACAAAGTACTTATATTTCTATGATAAGTGTTTCTATTCAGAGTACTACATTTATGAGTGGTAAACCAATAAAGAAAACACCATAAAGAATTTATGCTTCCATGAGAAGTGTTTGTAATCACAGTACTTCAATTATTGGTGACAACCATTCAAAAAAACACAACAAAGCACTTATACTTGTATGAGAAGTGTTTCTAATCAGAGTACTTCATTTATTAGTGATAACCAATCAAGAAAACACCACAAAACACTTATGCTTACATGAGAAGTGTTTCTAATCGTACTTTATTTATGAGTGATAATAATTCAAGAAAATACCACAAAGCACTTATGCTTCCATGAGAAGTATTTCTAGTCAGAGTTGTTCATTTATGGGTGATAACCAATCAAGAAAACACCACAAAGCTTTTATGCTTCTATGAGAAGTGTTTCTAATCAGAGTGTTACATTTAAGAGTGGTAAGTAATCAAGAAAACACTACAAAGCACATATACTTCTATGAGATGTGTTTCTAATTACAGTACAACATTTTTGAGTGGTAACTAATCAAGAAATAACGCCACAAAATTTATGCTTCTACGAGAAATGTTTCTATTCAAAGTAATTCATTTATGGGTGATAACCATTCAAGAAAACACCACAAAGCACTTATGCTTCTATGAGAAGTGTTTCTAATCAGAGTGTTACATTTATGAGTGGTAACCAATCAAGAAAACACCACAAAACACATATACTTCTATGAGATGTGTTTCTAATTAGAGTACAACATTTATGAGTGGTAACCAATTAAGAAAACACCACAAAATATTTATGCTTCTATGAGAATTGTTTCTATTCAAAGTAATTCATCTATGGGTGATAACCATTCAAGAAAACCTCACAAATCACATATACTTTTATGAGAAGTGTTTCTAATCAGAGTGGTACATTTATGAGTGGTAACCAATCAAGGAAACACCACAAAGCATTTATACTTCTACGAGAAGTATTTATAATCAGAGTACTTCATTTATTGATGGTAACCAATCAAGAAAACACCACATAGCACTTATACTTCTATTAGAAGTGTTTATATCAGAGTACTTCATTTATGAGTGTTAACCAATCAAGGAAACACCACAAAGCATTTATGCTTCCTTGAGTAGTGTTTCTAATCAAAGTACTTCATTCATGGGTGATAATAATTCAAGAAAACACCACAAAGCACATATACATCTATGAGAAATGGTTCCAATCAGATTACTTCTTTTATGGGCGGTAAGCAATCAAGAAAACACCACAAATCAGTTATGCATCTATGAGAAGTGTTTCTAATCAAAGTACTTCATTTATTGGTGATAACCATTCAAGAAAACACCACAAAGTACTTATATTTCTATGATAAGTGTTTCTATTCAGAGTACTACATTTATGAGTGGTAAACCAATAAAGAAAACACCATAAAGAATTTATGCTTCCATGAGAAGTGTTTGTAATCACAGTACTTCAATTCTTGGTGACAACCATTCAAAAAAACACAACAAAGCACTTATACTTGTATGAGAAGTGTTTCTAATCAGAGTACTTCATTTATTAGTGATAACCAATCAAGAAAACACCACAAAACACTTATGCTTACATGAGAAGTGTTTCTAATCGTACTTTATTTATGAGTGATAATAATTCAAGAAAATACCACAAAGCACTTATGCTTCCATGAGAAGTATTTCTAGTCAGAGTTGCTCATTTATGGGTGATAACCAATCAAGAAAACACCACAAAGCTTTTATGCTTCTATGAGAAGTGTTTCTAATCAGAGTGTTACATTTAAGAGTGGTAACTAATCAAGAATACACCACAAAGCACATATACTTCTATGAGATGTGTTTCTAATTACAGTACAACATTTTTGAGTGGTAACTAATCAAGAAATAACGCCACAAAATATTTATGGTTCTACGAGAAATGTTTCTATTCAAAGTAATTCATTTATAGGTGATAACCATTCAAGAAAACACCACAAAGCACTTATGCTTCTATGAGAAGTGTTTCTAATCAGAGTGTTACATTTATGAGTGGTAACCAATCAAGAAAACACCACAAAACACATATACTTCTATGAGATGTGTTTCTAATTAGAGTACAACATTTATGAGTGGTAACCAATTAAGAAAACACCACAAAATATTTATGCTTCTATGAGAATTGTTTCTATTCAAAGTAATTCATCTATGGGTGATAACCATTCAAGAAAACCTCACAAATCACATATACTTTTATGAGAAGTGTTTCTAATCAGAGTGGTACATTTATGAGTGGTAACCAATCAAGGAAACACCACAAAGCATTTATACTTCTACGAGAAGTATTTATAATCAGAGTACTTCATTTATTGATGGTAACCAATCAAGAAAACACCACATAGCACTTATACTTCTATTAGAAGTGTTTATATCAGAGTACTTCATTTATGAGTGTTAACCAATCAAGGAAACACCACAAAGCATTTATGCTTCCTTGAGTAGTGTTTCTAATCAAAGTACTTCATTCATGGGTGATAATAATTCAAGAAAACACCACAAAGCACATATACATCTATGAGAAAAGGTTCCAATCAGATTACTTCTTTTATGGGCGGTAAGCAATCAAGAAAACACCACAAATCAGTTATGCATCTATGAGAAGTGTTTCTAATCAAAGTACTTCATTTATTGGTGATAACCATTCAAGAAAACACCACAAAGTACTTATATTTCTATGATAAGTGTTTCTATTCAGAGTACTACATTTATGAGTGGTAAACCAATAAAGAAAACACCATAAAGAATTTATGCTTCCATGAGAAGTGTTTGTAATCACAGTACTTCAATTCTTGGTGACAACCATTCAAAAAAACACAACAAAGCACTTATACTTGTATGAGAAGTGTTTCTAATCAGAGTACTTCATTTATTAGTGATAACCAATCAAGAAAACACCACAAAACACTTATGCTTACATGAGAAGTGTTTCTAATCGTACTTTATTTATGAGTGATAATAATTCAAGAAAATACCACAAAGCACTTATGCTTCCATGAGAAGTATTTCTAGTCAGAGTTGCTCATTTATGGGTGATAACCAATCAAGAAAACACCACAAAGCTTTTATGCTTCTATGAGAAGTGTTTCTAATCAGAGTGTTACATTTAAGAGTGGTAACTAATCAAGAATACACCACAAAGCACATATACTTCTATGAGATGTGTTTCTAATTACAGTACAACATTTTTGAGTGGTAACTAATCAAGAAATAACGCCACAAAATATTTATGGTTCTACGAGAAATGTTTCTATTCAAAGTAATTCATTTATAGGTGATAACCATTCAAGAAAACACCACAAAGCACTTATGCTTCTATGAGAAGTGTTTCTAATCAGAGTGTTACATTTATGAGTGGTAACCAATCAAGAAAACACCACAAAACACATATACTTCTATGAGATGTGTTTCTAATTAGAGTACAACATTTATGAGTGGTAACCAATTAAGAAAACACCACAAAATATTTATGCTTCTATGAGAATTGTTTCTATTCAAAGTAATTCATCTATGGGTGATAACCATTCAAGAAAACCTCACAAATCACATATACTTTTATGAGAAGTGTTTCTAATCAGAGTGGTACATTTATGAGTGGTAACCAATCAAGGAAACACCACAAAGCATTTATACTTCTACGAGAAGTATTTATAATCAGAGTACTTCATTTATTGATGGTAACCAATCAAGAAAACACCACATAGCACTTATACTTCTATTAGAAGTGTTTATATCAGAGTACTTCATTTATGAGTGTTAACCAATCAAGGAAACACCACAAAGCATTTATGCTTCCTTGAGTAGTGTTTCTAATCAAAGTACTTCATTCATGGGTGATAATAATTCAAGAAAACACCACAAAGCACATATACATCTATGAGAAATGGTTCCAATCAGATTACTTCTTTTATGGGCGGTAAGCAATCAAGAAAACACCACAAATCAGTTATGCATCTATGAGAAGTGTTTCTAATCAAAGTACTTCATTTATTGGTGATAACCATTCATGAAAACACCACAAAGTACTTATATTTCTATGATAAGTGTTTCTATTCAGAGTACTACATTTATGAGTGGTAAACCAATAAAGAAAACACCATAAAGAATTTATGCTTCCATGAGAAGTGTTTGTAATCACAGTACTTCATTTATTGGTGACAACCATTCAAAAAAACACAACAAAGCACTTATACTTGTATGAGAAGTGTTTCTAATCAGAGTACTTCATTTATTAGTGATAAGCAGTCAAGAAAACACCACAAAACACTTATGCTTACATGAGAAGTGTTTCTAATCGTACTTTATTTATGAGTGATAATAATTCAAGAAAATACCACAAAGCACTTATGCTTCCATGAGAAGTATTTCTAGTCAGAGTTGTTCATTTATGGGTGATAACCAATCAAGAAAACACCACAAAGCTTTTATGCTTCTATGAGAAGTGTTTCTAATCAGAGTGTTACATTTAAGAGTGGTAAGTAATCAAGAAAACACTACAAAGCACATATACTTCTATGAGATGTGTTTCTAATTACAGTACAACATTTTTGAGTGGTAACTAATCAAGAAATAACGCCACAAAATTTATGCTTCTACGAGAAATGTTTCTATTCAAAGTAATTCATTTATGGGTGATAACCATTCAAGAAAACACCACAAAGCACTTATGCTTCTATGAGAAGTGTTTCTAATCAGAGTGGTACATTTATGAGTGGTAACCAATCAAGGAAACACCACAAAGCATTTATACTTCTACGAGAAGTATTTATAATCAGAGTACTTCATTTATTGATGGTAACCAATCAAGAAAACACCACATAGCACTTATACTTCTATTAGAAGTGTTTATATCAGAGTACTTCATTTATGAGTGTTAACCAATCAAGGAAACACCACAAAGCATTTATGCTTCCTTGAGTAGTGTTTCTAATCAAAGTACTTCATTCATGGGTGATAATAATTCAAGAAAACACCACAAAGCACATATACATCTATGAGAAATGGTTCCAATCAGATTACTTCTTTTATGGGCGGTAAGCAATCAAGAAAACACCACAAATCAGTTATGCATCTATGAGAAGTGTTTCTAATCAAAGTACTTCATTTATTGGTGATAACCATTCATGAAAACACCACAAAGTACTTATATTTCTATGATAAGTGTTTCTATTCAGAGTACTACATTTATGAGTGGTAAACCAATAAAGAAAACACCATAAAGAATTTATGCTTCCATGAGAAGTGTTTGTAATCACAGTACTTCATTTATTGGTGACAACCATTCAAAAAAACACAACAAAGCACTTATACTTGTATGAGAAGTGTTTCTAATCAGAGTACTTCATTTATTAGTGATAAGCAGTCAAGAAAACACCACAAAACACTTATGCTTACATGAGAAGTGTTTCTAATCGTACTTTATTTATGAGTGATAATAATTCAAGAAAATACCACAAAGCACTTATGCTTCCATGAGAAGTATTTCTAGTCAGAGTTGTTCATTTATGGGTGATAACCAATCAAGAAAACACCACAAAGCTTTTATGCTTCTATGAGAAGTGTTTCTAATCAGAGTGTTACATTTAAGAGTGGTAAGTAATCAAGAAAACACTACAAAGCACATATACTTCTATGAGATGTGTTTCTAATTACAGTACAACATTTTTGAGTGGTAACTAATCAAGAAATAACGCCACAAAATTTATGCTTCTACGAGAAATGTTTCTATTCAAAGTAATTCATTTATGGGTGATAACCATTCAAGAAAACACCACAAAGCACTTATGCTTCTATGAGAAGTGTTTCTAATCAGAGTGTTACATTTATGAGTGGTAACCAATCAAGAAAACACCACAAAACACATATACTTCTATGAGATGTGTTTCTAATTAGAGTACAACATTTATGAGTGGTAACCAATTAAGAAAACACCACAAAATATTTATGCTTCTATGAGAATTGTTTCTATTCAAAGTAATTCATCTATGGGTGATAACCATTCAAGAAAACCTCACAAATCACATATACTTTTATGAGAAGTGTTTCTAATCAGAGTGGTACATTTATGAGTGGTAACCAATCAAGGAAACACCACAAAGCATTTATACTTCTACGAGAAGTATTTATAATCAGAGTACTTCATTTATTGATGGTAACCAATCAAGAAAACACCACATAGCACTTATACTTCTATTAGAAGTGTTTATATCAGAGTACTTCATTTATGAGTGTTAACCAATCAAGGAAACACCACAAAGCATTTATGCTTCCTTGAGTAGTGTTTCTAATCAAAGTACTTCATTCATGGGTGATAATAATTCAAGAAAACACCACAAAGCACATATACATCTATGAGAAATGGTTCCAATCAGATTACTTCTTTTATGGGCGGTAAGCAATCAAGAAAACACCACAAATCAGTTATGCATCTATGAGAAGTGTTTCTAATCAAAGTACTTCATTTATTGGTGATAACCATTCATGAAAACACCACAAAGTACTTATATTTCTATGATAAGTGTTTCTATTCAGAGTACTACATTTATGAGTGGTAAACCAATAAAGAAAACACCATAAAGAATTTATGCTTCCATGAGAAGTGTTTGTAATCACAGTACTTCATTTATTGGTGACAACCATTCAAAAAAACACAACAAAGCACTTATACTTGTATGAGAAGTGTTTCTAATCAGAGTACTTCATTTATTAGTGATAACCAATCAAGAAAACACCACAAAACACTTATGCTTACATGAGAAGTGTTTCTAATCGTACTTTATTTATGAGTGATAATAATTCAAGAAAATACCACAAAGCACTTATGCTTCCATGAGAAGTATTTCTAGTCAGAGTTGTTCATTTATGGGTGATAACAAATCAAGAAAACACCACAAAGCTTTTATGCTTCTATGAGAAGTGTTTCTAATCAGAGTGTTACATTTAAGAGTGGTAACTAATCAAGAATACACCACAAAGCACATATACTTCTATGAGATGTGTTTCTAATTACAGTACAACATTTTTGAGTGGTAACTAATCAAGAAATAACGCCACAAAATATTTATGGTTCTACGAGAAATGTTTCTATTCAAAGTAATTCATTTATAGGTGATAACCATTCAAGAAAACACCACAAAGCACTTATGCTTCTATGAGAAGTGTTTCTAATCAGAGTGTTACATTTATGAGTGGTAACCAATCAAGAAAACACCACAAAACACATATACTTCTATGAGATGTGTTTCTAATTAGAGTACAACATTTATGAGTGGTAACCAATTAAGAAAACACCACAAAATATTTATGCTTCTATGAGAATTGTTTCTATTCAAAGTAATTCATCTATGGGTGATAACCATTCAAGAAAACCTCACAAATCACATATACTTTTATGAGAAGTGTTTCTAATCAGAGTGGTACATTTATGAGTGGTAACCAATCAAGGAAACACCACAAAGCATTTATACTTCTACGAGAAGTATTTATAATCAGAGTACTTCATTTATTGATGGTAACCAATCAAGAAAACACCACATAGCACTTATACTTCTATTAGAAGTGTTTATATCAGAGTACTTCATTTATGAGTGTTAACCAATCAAGGAAACACCACAAAGCATTTATGCTTCCTTGAGTAGTGTTTCTAATCAAAGTACTTCATTCATGGGTGATAATAATTCAAGAAAACACCACAAAGCACATATACATCTATGAGAAATGGTTCCAATCAGATTACTTCTTTTATGGGCGGTAAGCAATCAAGAAAACACCACAAATCAGTTATGCATCTATGAGAAGTGTTTCTAATCAAAGTACTTCATTTATTGGTGATAACCATTCAAGAAAACACCACAAAGTACTTATATTTCTATGATAAGTGTTTCTATTCAGAGTACTACATTTATGAGTGGTAAACCAATAAAGAAAACACCATAAAGAATTTATGCTTCCATGAGAAGTGTTTGTAATCACAGTACTTCATTTATTGGTGACAACCATTCAAAAAAACACAACAAAGCACTTATACTTGTATGAGAAGTGTTTCTAATCAGAGTACTTCATTTATTAGTGATAACCAATCAAGAAAACACCACAAAACACTTATGCTTACATGAGAAGTGTTTCTAATCGTACTTTATTTATGAGTGATAATAATTCAAGAAAATACCACAAAGCACTTATGCTTCCATGAGAAGTATTTCTAGTCAGAGTTGTTCATTTATGGGTGATAACCAATCAAGAAAACACCACAAAGCTTTTATGCTTCTATGAGAAGTGTTTCTAATCAGAGTGTTACATTTAAGAGTGGTAAGTAATCAAGAAAACACTACAAAGCACATATACTTCTATGAGATGTGTTTCTAATTACAGTACAACATTTTTGAGTGGTAACTAATCAAGAAATAACGCCACAAAATTTATGCTTCTACGAGAAATGTTTCTATTCAAAGTAATTCATTTATGGGTGATAACCATTCAAGAAAACACCACAAAGCACTTATGCTTCTATGAGAAGTGTTTCTAATCAGAGTGTTACATTTATGAGTGGTAACCAATCAAGAAAACACCACAAAACACATATACTTCTATGAGATGTGTTTCTAATTAGAGTACAACATTTATGAGTGGTAACCAATTAAGAAAACACCACAAAATATTTATGCTTCTATGAGAATTGTTTCTATTCAAAGTAATTCATCTATGGGTGATAACCATTCAAGAAAACCTCACAAATCACATATACTTTTATGAGAAGTGTTTCTAATCAGAGTGGTACATTTATGAGTGGTAACCAATCAAGGAAACACCACAAAGCATTTATACTTCTACGAGAAGTATTTATAATCAGAGTACTTCATTTATTGATGGTAACCAATCAAGAAAACACCACATAGCACTTATACTTCTATTAGAAGTGTTTATATCAGAGTACTTCATTTATGAGTGTTAACCAATCAAGGAAACACCACAAAGCATTTATGCTTCCTTGAGTAGTGTTTCTAATCAAAGTACTTCATTCATGGGTGATAATAATTCAAGAAAACACCACAAAGCACATATACATCTATGAGAAATGGTTCCAATCAGATTACTTCTTTTATGGGCGGTAAGCAATCAAGAAAACACCACAAATCAGTTATGCATCTATGAGAAGTGTTTCTAATCAAAGTACTTCATTTATTGGTGATAACCATTCATGAAAACACCACAAAGTACTTATATTTCTATGATAAGTGTTTCTATTCAGAGTACTACATTTATGAGTGGTAAACCAATAAAGAAAACACCATAAAGAATTTATGCTTCCATGAGAAGTGTTTGTAATCACAGTACTTCATTTATTGGTGACAACCATTCAAAAAAACACAACAAAGCACTTATACTTGTATGAGAAGTGTTTCTAATCAGAGTACTTCATTTATTAGTGATAACCAATCAAGAAAACACCACAAAACACTTATGCTTACATGAGAAGTGTTTCTAATCGTACTTTATTTATGAGTGATAATAATTCAAGAAAATACCACAAAGCACTTATGCTTCCATGAGAAGTATTTCTAGTCAGAGTTGTTCATTTATGGGTGATAACAAATCAAGAAAACACCACAAAGCTTTTATGCTTCTATGAGAAGTGTTTCTAATCAGAGTGTTACATTTAAGAGTGGTAACTAATCAAGAATACACCACAAAGCACATATACTTCTATGAGATGTGTTTCTAATTACAGTACAACATTTTTGAGTGGTAACTAATCAAGAAATAACGCCACAAAATATTTATGGTTCTACGAGAAATGTTTCTATTCAAAGTAATTCATTTATAGGTGATAACCATTCAAGAAAACACCACAAAGCACTTATGCTTCTATGAGAAGTGTTTCTAATCAGAGTGTTACATTTATGAGTGGTAACCAATCAAGAAAACACCACAAAACACATATACTTCTATGAGATGTGTTTCTAATTAGAGTACAACATTTATGAGTGGTAACCAATTAAGAAAACACCACAAAATATTTATGCTTCTATGAGAATTGTTTCTATTCAAAGTAATTCATCTATGGGTGATAACCATTCAAGAAAACCTCACAAATCACATATACTTTTATGAGAAGTGTTTCTAATCAGAGTGGTACATTTATGAGTGGTAACCAATCAAGGAAACACCACAAAGCATTTATACTACTATGAGAAGTATTTATAATCAGAGTACTTCATTTATTGATGGTAACCAATCAAGAAAAACACCACATAGCACTTATACTTCTATTAGAAGTGTTTATATCAGAGTACTTCATTTATGAGTGTTAACCAATCAAGGAAACACCACAAAGCATTTATGCTTCCTTGAGTAGTGTTTCTAATCAAAGTACTTCATTCATGGGTGATAATAATTCAAAAAAACACCACAAAGCACATATACATCTATGAGAAATGGTTCCAATCAGATTACTTCTTTTATGGGCGGTAAGCAATCAAGAAAACACCACAAATCAGTTATGCATCTATGAGAAGTGTTTCTAATCAAAGTACTTCATTTATTGGTGATAACCATTCAAGAAAACACCACAAAGTACTTATATTTCTATGATAAGTGTTTCTATTCAGAGTACTACATTTATGAGTGGTAAACCAATAAAGAAAACACCATAAAGAATTTATGCTTCCATGAGAAGTGTTTGTAATCACAGTACTTCATTTATTGGTGACAACCATTCAAAAAAACACAACAAAGCACTTATACTTGTATGAGAAGTGTTTCTAATCAGAGTACTTCATTTATTAGTGATAACCAATCAAGAAAACACCACAAAACACTTATGCTTACATGAGAAGTGTTTCTAATCGTACTTTATTTATGAGTGATAATAATTCAAGAAAATACCACAAAGCACTTATGCTTCCATGAGAAGTATTTCTAGTCAGAGTTGTTCATTTATGGGTGATAACCAATCAAGAAAACACCACAAAGCTTTTATGCTTCTATGAGAAGTGTTTCTAATCAGAGTGTTACATTTAAGAGTGGTAAGTAATCAAGAAAACACTACAAAGCACATATACTTCTATGAGATGTGTTTCTAATTACAGTACAACATTTTTGAGTGGTAACTAATCAAGAAATAACGCCACAAAATTTATGCTTCTACGAGAAATGTTTCTATTCAAAGTAATTCATTTATGGGTGATAACCATTCAAGAAAACACCACAAAGCACTTATGCTTCTATGAGAAGTGTTTCTAATCAGAGTGTTACATTTATGAGTGGTAACCAATCAAGAAAACACCACAAAACACATATACTTCTATGAGATGTGTTTCTAATTAGAGTACAACATTTATGAGTGGTAACCAATTAAGAAAACACCACAAAATATTTATGCTTCTATGAGAATTGTTTCTATTCAAAGTAATTCATCTATGGGTGATAACCATTCAAGAAAACCTCACAAATCACATATACTTTTATGAGAAGTGTTTCTAATCAGAGTGGTACATTTATGAGTGGTAACCAATCAAGGAAACACCACAAAGCATTTATACTTCTACGAGAAGTATTTATAATCAGAGTACTTCATTTATTGATGGTAACCAATCAAGAAAACACCACATAGCACTTATACTTCTATTAGAAGTGTTTATATCAGAGTACTTCATTTATGAGTGTTAACCAATCAAGGAAACACCACAAAGCATTTATGCTTCCTTGAGTAGTGTTTCTAATCAAAGTACTTCATTCATGGGTGATAATAATTCAAGAAAACACCACATAGCACATATACATCTATGAGAAATGGTTCCAATCAGATTACTTCTTTTATGGGCGGTAAGCAATCAAGAAAACACCACAAATCAGTTATGCATCTATGAGAAGTGTTTCTAATCAAAGTACTTCATTTATTGGTGATAACCATTCATGAAAACACCACAAAGTACTTATATTTCTATGATAAGTGTTTCTATTCAGAGTACTACATTTATGAGTGGTAAACCAATAAAGAAAACACCATAAAGAATTTATGCTTCCATGAGAAGTGTTTGTAATCACAGTACTTCATTTATTGGTGACAACCATTCAAAAAAACACAACAAAGCACTTATACTTGTATGAGAAGTGTTTCTAATCAGAGTACTTCATTTATTAGTGATAACCAATCAAGAAAACACCACAAAACACTTATGCTTACATGAGAAGTGTTTCTAATCGTACTTTATTTATGAGTGATAATAATTCAAGAAAATACCACAAAGCACTTATGCTTCCATGAGAAGTATTTCTAGTCAGAGTTGTTCATTTATGGGTGATAACAAATCAAGAAAACACCACAAAGCTTTTATGCTTCTATGAGAAGTGTTTCTAATCAGAGTGTTACATTTAAGAGTGGTAACTAATCAAGAATACACCACAAAGCACATATACTTCTATGAGATGTGTTTCTAATTACAGTACAACATTTTTGAGTGGTAACTAATCAAGAAATAACGCCACAAAATATTTATGGTTCTACGAGAAATGTTTCTATTCAAAGTAATTCATTTATAGGTGATAACCATTCAAGAAAACACCACAAAGCACTTATGCTTCTATGAGAAGTGTTTCTAATCAGAGTGTTACATTTATGAGTGGTAACCAATCAAGAAAACACCACAAAACACATATACTTCTATGAGATGTGTTTCTAATTAGAGTACAACATTTATGAGTGGTAACCAATTAAGAAAACACCACAAAATATTTATGCTTCTATGAGAATTGTTTCTATTCAAAGTAATTCATCTATGGGTGATAACCATTCAAGAAAACCTCACAAATCACATATACTTTTATGAGAAGTGTTTCTAATCAGAGTGGTACATTTATGAGTGGTAACCAATCAAGGAAACACCACAAAGCATTTATACTTCTACGAGAAGTATTTATAATCAGAGTACTTCATTTATTGATGGTAACCAATCAAGAAAACACCACATAGCACTTATACTTCTATTAGAAGTGTTTATATCAGAGTACTTCATTTATGAGTGTTAACCAATCAAGGAAACACCACAAAGCATTTATGCTTCCTTGAGTAGTGTTTCTAATCAAAGTACTTCATTCATGGGTGATAATAATTCAAGAAAACACCACAAAGCACATATACATCTATGAGAAATGGTTCCAATCAGATTACTTCTTTTATGGGCGGTAAGCAATCAAGAAAACACCACAAATCAGTTATGCATCTATGAGAAGTGTTTCTAATCAAAGTACTTCATTTATTGGTGATAACCATTCATGAAAACACCACAAAGTACTTATATTTCTATGATAAGTGTTTCTATTCAGAGTACTACATTTATGAGTGGTAAACCAATAAAGAAAACACCATAAAGAATTTATGCTTCCATGAGAAGTGTTTGTAATCACAGTACTTCATTTATTGGTGACAACCATTCAAAAAAACACAACAAAGCACTTATACTTGTATGAGAAGTGTTTCTAATCAGAGTACTTCATTTATTAGTGATAACCAATCAAGAAAACACCACAAAACACTTATGCTTACATGAGAAGTGTTTCTAATCGTACTTTATTTATGAGTGATAATAATTCAAGAAAACACCACAAAGCACTTATGCTTCTATGAGAAGTGTTTCTAATCAGAGTGTTACATTTAAGAGTGGTAACTAATCAAGAATACACCACAAAGCACATATACTTCTATGAGATGTGTTTCTAATTACAGTACAACATTTTTGAGTGGTAACTAATCAAGAAATAACGCCACAAAATATTTATGGTTCTACGAGAAATGTTTCTATTCAAAGTAATTCATTTATAGGTGATAACCATTCAAGAAAACACCACAAAGCACTTATGCTTCTATGAGAAGTGTTTCTAATCAGAGTGTTACATTTATGAGTGGTAACCAATCAAGAAAACACCACAAAACACATATACTTCTATGAGATGTGTTTCTAATTAGAGTACAACATTTATGAGTGGTAACCAATTAAGAAAACACCACAAAATATTTATGCTTCTATGAGAATTGTTTCTATTCAAAGTAATTCATCTATGGGTGATAACCATTCAAGAAAACCTCACAAATCACATATACTTTTATGAGAAGTGTTTCTAATCAGAGTGGTACATTTATGAGTGGTAACCAATCAAGGAAACACCACAAAGCATTTATACTACTATGAGAAGTATTTATAATCAGAGTACTTCATTTATTGATGGTAACCAATCAAGAAAACACCACATAGCACTTATACTTCTATTAGAAGTGTTTATATCAGAGTACTTCATTTATGAGTGTTAACCAATCAAGGAAACACCACAAAGCATTTATGCTTCCTTGAGTAGTGTTTCTAATCAAAGTACTTCATTCATGGGTGATAATAATTCAAGAAAACACCACAAAGCACATATACATCTATGAGAAATGGTTCCAATCAGATTACTTCTTTTATGGGCGGTAAGCAATCAAGAAAACACCACAAATCAGTTATGCATCTATGAGAAGTGTTTCTAATCAAAGTACTTCATTTATTGGTGATAACCATTCAAGAAAACACCACAAAGTACTTATATTTCTATGATAAGTGTTTCTATTCAGAGTACTACATTTATGAGTGGTAAACCAATAAAGAAAACACCATAAAGAATTTATGCTTCCATGAGAAGTGTTTGTAATCACAGTACTTCATTTATTGGTGACAACCATTCAAAAAAACACAACAAAGCACTTATACTTGTATGAGAAGTGTTTCTAATCAGAGTACTTCATTTATTAGTGATAACCAATCAAGAAAACACCACAAAACACTTATGCTTACATGAGAAGTGTTTCTAATCGTACTTTATTTATGAGTGATAATAATTCAAGAAAATACCACAAAGCACTTATGCTTCCATGAGAAGTATTTCTAGTCAGAGTTGTTCATTTATGGGTGATAACCAATCAAGAAAACACCACAAAGCTTTTATGCTTCTATGAGAAGTGTTTCTAATCAGAGTGTTACATTTAAGAGTGGTAAGTAATCAAGAAAACACTACAAAGCACATATACTTCTATGAGATGTGTTTCTAATTACAGTACAACATTTTTGAGTGGTAACTAATCAAGAAATAACGCCACAAAATTTATGCTTCTACGAGAAATGTTTCTATTCAAAGTAATTCATTTATGGGTGATAACCATTCAAGAAAACACCACAAAGCACTTATGCTTCTATGAGAAGTGTTTCTAATCAGAGTGTTACATTTATGAGTGGTAACCAATCAAGAAAACACCACAAAACACATATACTTCTATGAGATGTGTTTCTAATTAGAGTACAACATTTATGAGTGGTAACCAATTAAGAAAACACCACAAAATATTTATGCTTCTATGAGAATTGTTTCTATTCAAAGTAATTCATCTATGGGTGATAACCATTCAAGAAAACCTCACAAATCACATATACTTTTATGAGAAGTGTTTCTAATCAGAGTGGTACATTTATGAGTGGTAACCAATCAAGGAAACACCACAAAGCATTTATACTTCTACGAGAAGTATTTATAATCAGAGTACTTCATTTATTGATGGTAACCAATCAAGAAAACACCACATAGCACTTATACTTCTATTAGAAGTGTTTATATCAGAGTACTTCATTTATGAGTGTTAACCAATCAAGGAAACACCACAAAGCATTTATGCTTCCTTGAGTAGTGTTTCTAATCAAAGTACTTCATTCATGGGTGATAATAATTCAAGAAAACACCACAAAGCACATATACATCTATGAGAAATGGTTCCAATCAGATTACTTCTTTTATGGGCGGTAAGCAATCAAGAAAACACCACAAATCAGTTATGCATCTATGAGAAGTGTTTCTAATCAAAGTACTTCATTTATTGGTGATAACCATTCATGAAAACACCACAAAGTACTTATATTTCTATGATAAGTGTTTCTATTCAGAGTACTACATTTATGAGTGGTAAACCAATAAAGAAAACACCATAAAGAATTTATGCTTCCATGAGAAGTGTTTGTAATCACAGTACTTCATTTATTGGTGACAACCATTCAAAAAAACACAACAAAGCACTTATACTTGTATGAGAAGTGTTTCTAATCAGAGTACTTCATTTATTAGTGATAACCAATCAAGAAAACACCACAAAACACTTATGCTTACATGAGAAGTGTTTCTAATCGTACTTTATTTATGAGTGATAATAATTCAAGAAAATACCACAAAGCACTTATGCTTCCATGAGAAGTATTTCTAGTCAGAGTTGTTCATTTATGGGTGATAACCAATCAAGAAAACACCACAAAGCTTTTATGCTTCTATGAGAAGTGTTTCTAATCAGAGTGTTACATTTAAGAGTGGTAACTAATCAAGAATACACCACAAAGCACATATACTTCTATGAGATGTGTTTCTAATTACAGTACAACATTTTTGAGTGGTAACTAATCAAGAAATAACGCCACAAAATATTTATGGTTCTACGAGAAATGTTTCTATTCAAAGTAATTCATTTATAGGTGATAACCATTCAAGAAAACACCACAAAGCACTTATGCTTCTATGAGAAGTGTTTCTAATCAGAGTGTTACATTTATGAGTGGTAACCAATCAAGAAAACACCACAAAACACATATACTTCTATGAGATGTGTTTCTAATTAGAGTACAACATTTATGAGTGGTAACCAATTAAGAAAACACCACAAAATATTTATGCTTCTATGAGAATTGTTTCTATTCAAAGTAATTCATCTATGGGTGATAACCATTCAAGAAAACCTCACAAATCACATATACTTTTATGAGAAGTGTTTCTAATCAGAGTGGTACATTTATGAGTGGTAACCAATCAAGGAAACACCACAAAGCATTTATACTTCTACGAGAAGTATTTATAATCAGAGTACTTCATTTATTGATGGTAACCAATCAAGAAAACACCACATAGCACTTATACTTCTATTAGAAGTGTTTATATCAGAGTACTTCATTTATGAGTGTTAACCAATCAAGGAAACACCACAAAGCATTTATGCTTCCTTGAGTAGTGTTTCTAATCAAAGTACTTCATTCATGGGTGATAATAATTCAAGAAAACACCACAAAGCACATATACATCTATGAGAAATGGTTCCAATCAGATTACTTCTTTTATGGGCGGTAAGCAATCAAGAAAACACCACAAATCAGTTATGCATCTATGAGAAGTGTTTCTAATCAAAGTACTTCATTTATTGGTGATAACCATTCATGAAAACACCACAAAGTACTTATATTTCTATGATAAGTGTTTCTATTCAGAGTACTACATTTATGAGTGGTAAACCAATAAAGAAAACACCATAAAGAATTTATGCTTCCATGAGAAGTGTTTGTAATCACAGTACTTCATTTATTGGTGACAACCATTCAAAAAAACACAACAAAGCACTTATACTTGTATGAGAAGTGTTTCTAATCAGAGTACTTCATTTATTAGTGATAAGCAGTCAAGAAAACACCACAAAACACTTATGCTTACATGAGAAGTGTTTCTTATCGTACTTTATTTATGAGTGATAATAATTCAAGAAAATACCACAAAGCACTTATGCTTCCATGAGAAGTATTTCTAGTCAGAGTTGTTCATTTATGGGTGATAACCAATCAAGAAAACACCACAAAGCTTTTATGCTTCTATGAGAAGTGTTTCTAATCAGAGTGTTACATTTAAGAGTGGTAACTAATCAAGAATACACCACAAAGCACATATACTTCTATGAGATGTGTTTCTAATTACAGTACAACATTTTTGAGTGGTAACTAATCAAGAAATAACACCACAAAATATTTATGGTTCTACGAGAAATGTTTCTATTCAAAGTAATTCATTTATAGGTGATAACCATTCAAGAAAACACCACAAAGCACTTATGCTTCTATGAGAAGTGTTTCTAATCAGAGTGTTACATTTATGAGTGGTAACCAATCAAGAAAACACCACAAAACACATATACTTCTATGAGATGTGTTTCTAATTAGAGTACAACATTTATGAGTGGTAACCAATTAAGAACGGGCCGCAGGTGGCATGAACGGGCCGCAGGGAACATCTCTGGCCCAGCAAACATCTCCCAAGGTGGCAGGCAAGTCTCCAGGTCGCAGGCCATGTCTACAGGGCCGTAGGGACCTTCAACGGGGGCGTAGGGAGCACTTCTGGCCTAGTTAACCTCTTCCAATATGGCATACAAGTCTCCAGGCCGCAGGACATGTCTACAGGACCGCAGGGGACACTTCTGGGCCTGGCTCAGCAAACATCTTCTAAATTGGCCTGCAGGTGTCCAGGCCGCAGGGATCATCAACTGGGTCGCAGGGCATGCCAATTGGGCCGCTGGGATCACCTCTGGGACGCAGGAAAGCTGTTTCTGGCCTGAATCAAGTGCTATCTTGCTCTAAGTCTCTGTGCATGCATGAAAGGGTCTATTAATGCTTAATTATGCCCAGAGAACTCAGCTACACATGTCGTTCATCTCCCAAAGCACTTTGCCTCCTTCGGTAATTGTTGTTTTACTTGGCCAACTATCCAAACCAAGGGACGACTGTTTGGGAACACCTAGGACAGTCCCGTAACCATGTTCATCAGTTGTTTTGCCGGGTTAGATGAACTAAACCCTGGTTGCGACCTTTCCGGCCCTTCGCAACTAGCCATATGTGGAATCTACCTACTCTTGATGATTGGAAGTGATAAGTGGATGTGTACGTGTCTTTGTGGACTCTCACAAGTCACTCCTCTAGGCACTTTGAGTGCTTTGGTAGACTCACTTAGCTCTCAAGATCACTCTCAATTGGTGTTTGGTGTGTGTAAGGTAAGTTTCACCATTTTCATTGTTTTGACGCAAGCGCCAGGCACAACGAGTAGTCCTTTGTTCTAATCCCTCCAAGATCACACGAGGTGAACTCATCTTAGGGCATGCGGTGCTTTTTTTCTTGGATATAACACCAAACACTAAGGGTTTAGCAACTAAGGCAGGGTTCCCTTGTGACCCAATGGATCCTGTAAGGGACAGGAGCCGAACCCCGTCCATTCTAATTATTCCCGGTCGGAATGGACGACACCGGGGCCGCGTCTTATGACACACACGGCTATGCCTTTCTGTGGAACTTAGATATATCATTTAAGGTGGGTGAAAATGTGTATCAGTGCACATATATGTGGAATCTCACATCTCTCCAATGATTTGTGCCTTAGGCATTTAGTGGATCTCACATTTCACTCATTGTTCCACTCAATTGGTGTGTGTTGGTAAGTTTCACCAAGGTAAGGTTTCCCCATTCAGATAAGGTTAGACAACACATACCAGAAAAGGCATAAAAGTGCACCAAACGTCAAGGAAATGAACCTGCAAGTCGAGATATAGGTACAACACGACAATTGCAACAATATGCCCCTTTATTGTAGTTATTTGGACCAATAAGGCTCAAGTTTATACCAAAAGACCCGGTTTTACCCTAAAGAATATATGTGTGAAATACACACATCATAAACCAATAAAGAAAACACCATAAAGAATTTATGCTTCCATGAGAAGTGTTTGTAATCACAGTACTTCATTTATTGGTGACAACCATTCAAAAAAACACAACAAAGCACTTATACTTGTATGAGAAGTGTTTCTAATCAGAGTACTTCATTTATTAGTGATAACCAATCAAGAAAACACCACAAAACACTTATGCTTACATGAGAAGTGTTTCTAATCGTACTTTATTTATGAGTGATAATAATTCAAGAAAATACCACAAAGCACTTATGCTTCCATGAGAAGTATTTCTAGTCAGAGTTGTTCATTTATGGGTGATAACCAATCAAGAAAACACCACAAAGCTTTTATGCTTCTATGAGAAGTGTTTCTAATCAGAGTGTTACATTTAAGAGTGGTAACTAATCAAGAATACACCACAAAGCACATATACTTCTATGAGATGTGTTTCTAATTACAGTACAACATTTTTGAGTGGTAACTAATCAAGAAATAACGCCACAAAATATTTATGGTTCTACGAGAAATGTTTCTATTCAAAGTAATTCATTTATAGGTGATAACCATTCAAGAAAACACCACAAAGCACTTATGCTTCTATGAGAAGTGTTTCTAATCAGAGTGTTACATTTATGAGTGGTAACCAATCAAGAAAACACCACAAAACACATATACTTCTATGAGATGTGTTTCTAATTAGAGTACAACATTTATGAGTGGTAACCAATTAAGAAAACACCACAAAATATTTATGCTTCTATGAGAATTGTTTCTATTCAAAGTAATTCATCTATGGGTGATAACCATTCAAGAAAACCTCACAAATCACATATACTTTTATGAGAAGTGTTTCTAATCAGAGTGGTACATTTATGAGTGGTAACCAATCAAGGAAACACCACAAAGCATTTATACTTCTACGAGAAGTATTTATAATCAGAGTACTTCATTTATTGATGGTAACCAATCAAGAAAACACCACATAGCACTTATACTTCTATTAGAAGTGTTTATATCAGAGTACTTCATTTATGAGTGTTAACCAATCAAGGAAACACCACAAAGCATTTATGCTTCCTTGAGTAGTGTTTCTAATCAAAGTACTTCATTCATGGGTGATAATAATTCAAGAAAACACCACAAAGCACATATACATCTATGAGAAATGGTTCCAATCAGATTACTTCTTTTATGGGCGGTAAGCAATCAAGAAAACACCACAAATCAGTTATGCATCTATGAGAAGTGTTTCTAATCAAAGTACTTCATTTATTGGTGATAACCATTCATGAAAACACCACAAAGTACTTATATTTCTATGATAAGTGTTTCTATTCAGAGTACTACATTTATGAGTGGTAAACCAATAAAGAAAACACCATAAAGAATTTATGCTTCCATGAGAAGTGTTTGTAATCACAGTACTTCATTTATTGGTGACAACCATTCAAAAAAACACAACAAAGCACTTATACTTGTATGAGAAGTGTTTCTAATCAGAGTACTTCATTTATTAGTGATAACCAATCAAGAAAACACCACAAAACACTTATGCTTACATGAGAAGTGTTTCTAATCGTACTTTATTTATGAGTGATAATAATTCAAGAAAATACCACAAAGCACTTATGCTTCCATGAGAAGTATTTCTAGTCAGAGTTGTTCATTTATGGGTGATAACCAATCAAGAAAACACCACAAAGCTTTTATGCTTCTATGAGAAGTGTTTCTAATCAGAGTGTTACATTTAAGAGTGGTAACTAATCAAGAATACACCACAAAGCACATATACTTCTATGAGATGTGTTTCTAATTACAGTACAACATTTTTGAGTGGTAACTAATCAAGAAATAACACCACAAAATATTTATGGTTCTACGAGAAATGTTTCTATTCAAAGTAATTCATTTATAGGTGATAACCATTCAAGAAAACACCACAAAGCACTTATGCTTCTATGAGAAGTGTTTCTAATCAGAGTGTTACATTTATGAGTGGTAACCAATCAAGAAAACACCACAAAACACATATACTTCTATGAGATGTGTTTCTAATTAGAGTACAACATTTATGAGTGGTAACCAATTAAGAAAACACCACAAAATATTTATGCTTCTATGAGAATTGTTTCTATTCAAAGTAATTCATCTATGGGTGATAACCATTCAAGAAAACCTCACAAATCACATATACTTTTATGAGAAGTGTTTCTAATCAGAGTGGTACATTTATGAGTGGTAACCAATCAAGGAAACACCACAAAGCATTTATACTTCTACGAGAAGTATTTATAATCAGAGTACTTCATTTATTGATGGTAACCAATCAAGAAAACACCACATAGCACTTATACTTCTATTAGAAGTGTTTATATCAGAGTACTTCATTTATGAGTGTTAACCAATCAAGGAAACACCACAAAGCATTTATGCTTCCTTGAGTAGTGTTTCTAATCAAAGTACTTCATTCATGGGTGATAATAATTCAAGAAAACACCACAAAGCACATATACATCTATGAGAAATGGTTCCAATCAGATTACTTCTTTTATGGGCGGTAAGCAATCAAGAAAACACCACAAATCAGTTATGCATCTATGAGAAGTGTTTCTAATCAAAGTACTTCATTTATTGGTGATAACCATTCATGAAAACACCACAAAGTACTTATATTTCTATGATAAGTGTTTCTATTCAGAGTACTACATTTATGAGTGGTAAACCAATAAAGAAAACACCATAAAGAATTTATGCTTCCATGAGAAGTGTTTGTAATCACAGTACTTCATTTATTGGTGACAACCATTCAAAAAAACACAACAAAGCACTTATACTTGTATGAGAAGTGTTTCTAATCAGAGTACTTCATTTATTAGTGATAACCAATCAAGAAAACACCACAAAACACTTATGCTTACATGAGAAGTGTTTCTAATCGTACTTTATTTATGAGTGATAATAATTCAAGAAAATACCACAAAGCACTTATGCTTCCATGAGAAGTATTTCTAGTCAGAGTTGTTCATTTATGGGTGATAACCAATCAAGAAAACACCACAAAGCTTTTATGCTTCTATGAGAAGTGTTTCTAATCAGAGTGTTACATTTAAGAGTGGTAACTAATCAAGAATACACCACAAAGCACATATACTTCTATGAGATGTGTTTCTAATTACAGTACAACATTTTTGAGTGGTAACTAATCAAGAAATAACGCCACAAAATATTTATGGTTCTACGAGAAATGTTTCTATTCAAAGTAATTCATTTATAGGTGATAACCATTCAAGAAAACACCACAAAGCACTTATGCTTCTATGAGAAGTGTTTCTAATCAGAGTGTTACATTTATGAGTGGTAACCAATCAAGAAAACACCACAAAGCACATATACTTCTATGAGATGTGTTTCTAATTAGAGTACAACATTTATGAGTGGTAACCAATTAAGAAAACACCACAAAATATTTATGCTTCTATGAGAATTGTTTCTATTCAAAGTAATTCATCTATGGGTGATAACCATTCAAGAAAACCTCACAAATCACATATACTTTTATGAGAAGTGTTTCTAATCAGAGTGGTACATTTATGAGTGGTAACCAATCAAGGAAACACCACAAAGCATTTATACTTCTACGAGAAGTATTTATAATCAGAGTACTTCATTTATTGATGGTAACCAATCAAGAAAACACCACATAGCACTTATACTTCTATTAGAAGTGTTTATATCAGAGTACTTCATTTATGAGTGTTAACCAATCAAGGAAACACCACAAAGCATTTATGCTTCCTTGAGTAGTGTTTCTAATCAAAGTACTTCATTCATGGGTGATAATAATTCAAGAAAACACCACAAAGCACATATACATCTATGAGAAATGGTTCCAATCAGATTACTTCTTTTATGGGCGGTAAGCAATCAAGAAAACACCACAAATCAGTTATGCATCTATGAGAAGTGTTTCTAATCAAAGTACTTCATTTATTGGTGATAACCATTCATGAAAACACCACAAAGTACTTATATTTCTATGATAAGTGTTTCTATTCAGAGTACTACATTTATGAGTGGTAAACCAATAAAGAAAACACCATAAAGAATTTATGCTTCCATGAGAAGTGTTTGTAATCACAGTACTTCATTTATTGGTGACAACCATTCAAAAAAACACAACAAAGCACTTATACTTGTATGAGAAGTGTTTCTAATCAGAGTACTTCATTTATTAGTGATAACCAATCAAGAAAACACCACAAAACACTTATGCTTACATGAGAAGTGTTTCTAATCGTACTTTATTTATGAGTGATAATAATTCAAGAAAATACCACAAAGCACTTATGCTTCCATGAGAAGTATTTCTAGTCAGAGTTGTTCATTTATGGGTGATAACCAATCAAGAAAACACCACAAAGCTTTTATGCTTCTATGAGAAGTGTTTCTAATCAGAGTGTTACATTTAAGAGTGGTAACTAATCAAGAATACACCACAAAGCACATATACTTCTATGAGATGTGTTTCTAATTACAGTACAACATTTTTGAGTGGTAACTAATCAAGAAATAACACCACAAAATATTTATGGTTCTACGAGAAATGTTTCTATTCAAAGTAATTCATTTATAGGTGATAACCATTCAAGAAAACACCACAAAGCACTTATGCTTCTATGAGAAGTGTTTCTAATCAGAGTGTTACATTTATGAGTGGTAACCAATCAAGAAAACACCACAAAACACATATACTTCTATGAGATGTGTTTCTAATTAGAGTACAACATTTATGAGTGGTAACCAATTAAGAAAACACCACAAAATATTTATGCTTCTATGAGAATTGTTTCTATTCAAAGTAATTCATCTATGGGTGATAACCATTCAAGAAAACCTCACAAATCACATATACTTTTATGAGAAGTGTTTCTAATCAGAGTGGTACATTTATGAGTGGTAACCAATCAAGGAAACACCACAAAGCATTTATACTTCTACGAGAAGTATTTATAATCAGAGTACTTCATTTATTGATGGTAACCAATCAAGAAAACACCACATAGCACTTATACTTCTATTAGAAGTGTTTATATCAGAGTACTTCATTTATGAGTGTTAACCAATCAAGGAAACACCACAAAGCATTTATGCTTCCTTGAGTAGTGTTTCTAATCAAAGTACTTCATTCATGGGTGATAATAATTCAAGAAAACACCACAAAGCACATATACATCTATGAGAAATGGTTCCAATCAGATTACTTCTTTTATGGGCGGTAAGCAATCAAGAAAACACCACAAATCAGTTATGCATCTATGAGAAGTGTTTCTAATCAAAGTACTTCATTTATTGGTGATAACCATTCATGAAAACACCACAAAGTACTTATATTTCTATGATAAGTGTTTCTATTAAGAGTACTACATTTATGAGTGGTAAACCAATAAAGAAAACACCATAAAGAATTTATGCTTCCATGAGAAGTGTTTGTAATCACAGTACTTCATTTATTGGTGACAACCATTCAAAAAAACACAACAAAGCACTTATACTTGTATGAGAAGTGTTTCTAATCAGAGTACTTCATTTATTAGTGATAACCAATCAAGAAAACACCACAAAACACTTATGCTTACATGAGAAGTGTTTCTAATCGTACTTTATTTATGAGTGATAATAATTCAAGAAAATACCACAAAGCACTTATGCTTCCATGAGAAGTATTTCTAGTCAGAGTTGTTCATTTATGGGTGATAACCAATCAAGAAAACACCACAAAGCTTTTATGCTTCTATGAGAAGTGTTTCTAATCAGAGTGTTACATTTAAGAGTGGTAACTAATCAAGAATACACCACAAAGCACATATACTTCTATGAGATGTGTTTCTAATTACAGTACAACATTTTTGAGTGGTAACTAATCAAGAAATAACGCCACAAAATATTTATGGTTCTACGAGAAATGTTTCTATTCAAAGTAATTCATTTATAGGTGATAACCATTCAAGAAAACACCACAAAGCACTTATGCTTCTATGAGAAGTGTTTCTAATCAGAGTGTTACATTTATGAGTGGTAACCAATCAAGAAAACACCACAAAGCACATATACTTCTATGAGATGTGTTTCTAATTAGAGTACAACATTTATGAGTGGTAACCAATTAAGAAAACACCACAAAATATTTATGCTTCTATGAGAATTGTTTCTATTCAAAGTAATTCATCTATGGGTGATAACCATTCAAGAAAACCTCACAAATCACATATACTTTTATGAGAAGTGTTTCTAATCAGAGTGGTACATTTATGAGTGGTAACCAATCAAGGAAACACCACAAAGCATTTATACTTCTACGAGAAGTATTTATAATCAGAGTACTTCATTTATTGATGGTAACCAATCAAGAAAACACCACATAGCACTTATACTTCTATTAGAAGTGTTTATATCAGAGTACTTCATTTATGAGTGTTAACCAATCAAGGAAACACCACAAAGCATTTATGCTTCCTTGAGTAGTGTTTCTAATCAAAGTACTTCATTCATGGGTGATAATAATTCAAGAAAACACCACAAAGCACATATACATCTATGAGAAATGGTTCCAATCAGATTACTTCTTTTATGGGCGGTAAGCAATCAAGAAAACACCACAAATCAGTTATGCATCTATGAGAAGTGTTTCTAATCAAAGTACTTCATTTATTGGTGATAACCATTCATGAAAACACCACAAAGTACTTATATTTCTATGATAAGTGTTTCTATTCAGAGTACTACATTTATGAGTGGTAAACCAATAAAGAAAACACCATAAAGAATTTATGCTTCCATGAGAAGTGTTTGTAATCACAGTACTTCATTTATTGGTGACAACCATTCAAAAAAACACAACAAAGCACTTATACTTGTATGAGAAGTGTTTCTAATCAGAGTACTTCATTTATTAGTGATAACCAATCAAGAAAACACCACAAAACACTTATGCTTACATGAGAAGTGTTTCTAATCGTACTTTATTTATGAGTGATAATAATTCAAGAAAATACCACAAAGCACTTATGCTTCCATGAGAAGTATTTCTAGTCAGAGTTGTTCATTTATGGGTGATAACCAATCAAGAAAACACCACAAAGCTTTTATGCTTCTATGAGAAGTGTTTCTAATCAGAGTGTTACATTTAAGAGTGGTAACTAATCAAGAATACACCACAAAGCACATATACTTCTATGAGATGTGTTTCTAATTACAGTACAACATTTTTGAGTGGTAACTAATCAAGAAATAACGCCACAAAATATTTATGGTTCTACGAGAAATGTTTCTATTCAAAGTAATTCATTTATAGGTGATAACCATTCAAGAAAACACCACAAAGCACTTATGCTTCTATGAGAAGTGTTTCTAATCAGAGTGTTACATTTATGAGTGGTAACCAATCAAGAAAACACCACAAAGCACATATACTTCTATGAGATGTGTTTCTAATTAGAGTACAACATTTATGAGTGGTAACCAATTAAGAAAACACCACAAAATATTTATGCTTCTATGAGAATTGTTTCTATTCAAAGTAATTCATCTATGGGTGATAACCATTCAAGAAAACCTCACAAATCACATATACTTTTATGAGAAGTGTTTCTAATCAGAGTGGTACATTTATGAGTGGTAACCAATCAAGGAAACACCACAAAGCATTTATACTTCTACGAGAAGTATTTATAATCAGAGTACTTCATTTATTGATGGTAACCAATCAAGAAAACACCACATAGCACTTATACTTCTATTAGAAGTGTTTATATCAGAGTACTTCATTTATGAGTGTTAACCAATCAAGGAAACACCACAAAGCATTTATGCTTCCTTGAGTAGTGTTTCTAATCAAAGTACTTCATTCATGGGTGATAATAATTCAAGAAAACACCACAAAGCACATATACATCTATGAGAAATGGTTCCAATCAGATTACTTCTTTTATGGGCGGTAAGCAATCAAGAAAACACCACAAATCAGTTATGCATCTATGAGAAGTGTTTCTAATCAAAGTACTTCATTTATTGGTGATAACCATTCATGAAAACACCACAAAGTACTTATATTTCTATGATAAGTGTTTCTATTCAGAGTACTACATTTATGAGTGGTAAACCAATAAAGAAAACACCATAAAGAATTTATGCTTCCATGAGAAGTGTTTGTAATCACAGTACTTCATTTATTGGTGACAACCATTCAAAAAAACACAACAAAGCACTTATACTTGTATGAGAAGTGTTTCTAATCAGAGTACTTCATTTATTAGTGATAACCAATCAAGAAAACACCACAAAACACTTATGCTTACATGAGAAGTGTTTCTAATCGTACTTTATTTATGAGTGATAATAATTCAAGAAAATACCACAAAGCACTTATGCTTCCATGAGAAGTATTTCTAGTCAGAGTTGTTCATTTATGGGTGATAACCAATCAAGAAAACACCACAAAGCTTTTATGCTTCTATGAGAAGTGTTTCTAATCAGAGTGTTACATTTAAGAGTGGTAACTAATCAAGAAAACACCACAAAGCACATATACTTCTATGAGATGTGTTTCTAATTACAGTACAACATTTATGAGTGGCAACTAATCAAGAAATAACGCCACAAAATATTTATGCTTCTACGAGAAGTGTTTCTATTCAAAGTAATTCATTTATGGGTGATAACCATTCAAGAAAACACTACAAAGCACTTATGCTTCTATGAGAAGTGTTTCTAATCAGAATGTTACATTTATGAGTGGTAACCAATCAAGAAAACGACACAAAGCACATATACTTCTATGAGATGTGTTTCTAATTAGAGTACAACATTTATGAGTGGTAACCAATTAAGAAAACACCACAAAATATTTATGCTTCTATGAGAATTGGTTCTATTCAAAGTAATTCATCTATGGGTGATAACCATTCAAGAAAACCTCACAAATCACATATACTTTTATGAGAAGTGTTTCTAATCAGAGTGGTACATTTATGAGTGGTAACCAATCAAGGAAACACCATAAAGCATTTATACTTCTATGAGAAGTGTTTATAATCAGAGTACTTCATTTATTGATGGTAACCAATCAAGAAAACACCACATAGCACTTATACTTCTATTAGAAGTGTTTATATCAGAGTACTTCATTTATTAGTGTTAACCAATCAAGGAAACACCACAAAGCATTTATGCTTCCTTGAGTAGTGTTTCTAATCAAAGTACTTCATTCATGGGTGATAATAATTCAAGAAAACACCACAAAGCACATATACATCTATGAGAAATGGTTCCAATCAGAGTACTTCTTTTATGGGCGGTAAGCAATCAAGAAAACACCACAAATCAGTTATGCATTTATGAGAAGTGTTTCTAATCAAAGTACTTCATTTATTGGTGATAACCATTCAAGAAAACACCGCAAAGTACTTATATTTCTATGATAAGTGTTTCTATTCAGGGTACTACATTTATGAGTGGTAAACCAATAAAGAAAACACCATAAAGAATTTATGCTTCCATGAGAAGTGTTTGTAATTACAGTACTTCATTTATTGGTGACAACCATTCAAAAAAACACAACAAAGCACTTATACTTGTAAGAGAAGTGTTTCTAATCAGAGTACTTCATTTATTAGTGATAACCAATCAAGAAAACACCACAAAACACTTATGCTTACATGAGAAGTGTTTCTAATCAGAGTGTTACATTTAAGAGTGGTAAGTAATCAAGAAAACACTACAAAGCACATATACTTCTATGAGATGTGTTTCTAATTACAGTACAACATTTATGAGTGGTAACTAATCAAGAAATAACGCCACAAAATATTTATGCTTCTACGAGAAGTGTTTCTATTCAAAGTAATTCATTTATGGGTGATAACCATTCAAGAAAACAATACAAAGCACTTATGCTTCTATGAGAAGTGTTTCTAATCAGAGTGTTACATTTATGAGTGGTAACCAATCAAGAAAACACCACAAAACACATATACTTCTATGAGATGTGTTTCTAATTAGAGTACAACATTTATGAGTGGTAACCAATTAAGAAAACACCACAAAATATTTATGCTTCTATGAGAATTGTTTCTATTCAAAGTAATTCATCTATGGGTGATAACCATTCAAGAAAACCTCACAAATCACATATACTTTTATGAGAAGTGTTTCTAATCAGAGTGGTACATTTATGAGTGGTAACCAATCAAGGAAACACCACAAAGCATTTATACTTCTACGAGAAGTATTTATAATCAGAGTACTTCATTTATTGATGGTAACCAATCAAGAAAACACCACATAGCACTTATACTTCTATTAGAAGTGTTTATATCAGAGTACTTCATTTATGAGTGTTAACCAATCAAGGAAACACCACAAAGCATTTATGCTTCCTTGAGTAGTGTTTCTAATCAAAGTACTTCATTCATGGGTGATAATAATTCAAGAAAACACCACAAAGCACATATACATCTATGAGAAATGGTTCGAATCAGAGTACTTCTTTTATGGGCGGTAAGCAATCAAGAAAACACCACAAATCAGTTATGCATCTATGAGAAGTGTTTCTAATCAAAGTACTTCATTTATTGGTGATAACCATTCAAGAAAACACCACAAAGTACTTATATTTCTATGATAAGTGTTTCTATTCAGAGTACTACATTTATGAGTGGTAAACCAATAAAGAAAACACCATAAAGAATTTATGCTTCCATGCGAAGTGTTTGTAATCACAGTACTTCATTTATTGGTGACAACCATTCAAAAAAACACAACAAAGCACTTATACTTGTATGAGAGGTGTTTCTAATCATAGTACTTCATTTATTAGTGATAACCAATCAAGAAAACACCACAAAACACTTATGCTTACATGAGAAGTGTTTCTAATCGTACTTTATTTATGAGTGATAATAATTCTAGAAAATACCACAAAGCACTTATGCTTCCATGAGAAGTATTTCTAGTCAGAGTTGTTCATTAATGGGTGATAACCAATCAAGAAAACACCACAAAGCTTTTATGCTTCTATGAGAAGTGTTTCTAATCAGAGTGTTACATTTAAGAGTGGTCACTAATCAAGAAAACACCACAAAGCACATATACTTTTATGAGATGTGTTTCTAATTACAGTACAACATTTATGAGTGGCAACTAATCAAGAAATAACGCCACAAAATATTTATGCTTCTACGAGAAGTGTTTCAATTCAAAGTAATTCATTTATGGGTGATAACCATTCAAGAAAACACCACAAAGCACTTATGCTTCTATGAGAAGTGTTTCTAATCAGAGTGTTACATTTATGAGTGGTAACCAATCAAGAAAACACCACAAAGCACATATACTTCTATGAGATGTGTTTCTAATTAGAGTACAACATTTATGAGTGGTAACCAATTAAGAAAACACCACAAAATATTTATGCTTCTATGAGAATTGGTTCTATTCAAAGTAATTCATCTATGGGTGATAACCATTCAAGAAAACCTCACAAATCACATATACTTTTATGAGAAGTGTTTCTAATCAGAGTGGTACATTTATGAGTGGTAACCAATCAAGGAAACACCATAAAGCATTTATACTTCTATGAGAAGTATTTATAATCAGAGTACTTCATTTATTGATGGTAACCAATCAAGAAAACACCACATAGCACTTATACTTCTATTAGAAGTGTTTATATCAGAGTACTTCATTTATTAGTGTTAACCAATCAAGGAAACACCACAAAGCATTTATGCTTCCTTGAGTAGTGTTTCTAATCAAAGTACTTCATTCATGGGTGATAATAATTCAAGAAAACACCACAAAGCACATATACATCTATGAGAAATGGTTCCAATCAGAGTACTTCTTTTATGGGCGGTAAGCAATCAAGAAAACACCACAAATCAGTTATGCATTTATGAGAAGTGTTTCTAATCAAAGTACTTCATTTATTGGTGATAACCATTCAAGAAAACACCGCAAAGTACTTATATTTCTATGATAAGTGTTTCTATTCAGGGTACTACATTTATGAGTGGTAAACCAATAAAGAAAACACCATAAAGAATTTATGCTTCCATGAGAAGTGTTTGTAATTACAGTACTTCATTTATTGGTGACAACCATTCAAAAAAACACAACAAAGCACTTATACTTGTAAGAGAAGTGTTTCTAATCAGAGTACTTCATTTATTAGTGATAACCAATCAAGAAAACACCACAAAACACTTATGCTTACATGAGAAGTGTTTCTAATCAGAGTGTTACATTTAAGAGTGGTAAGTAATCAAGAAAACACTACAAAGCACATATACTTCTATGAGATGTGTTTCTAATTACAGTACAACATTTATGAGTGGTAACTAATCAAGAAATAACGCCACAAAATATTTATGCTTCTACGAGAAGTGTTTCTATTCAAAGTAATTCATTTATGGGTGATAACCATTCAAGAAAACACTACAAAGCACTTATGCTTTTATGAGAAGTGTTTCTAATCAGAGTGTTACATTTATGAGTGGTAACCAATCAAGAAAACACCACAAAGCACATATACTTCTATGAGATGTGTTTCTAATTACAGTACAACATTTATGAGTGGCAACTAATCAAGAAATAACGCCACAAAATATTTATGCTTTTATGAGAATTGTTTCTATTCAAAGTAATTCATCTATGGGTGATAACCATTCAAGAAAACCTCACAAATCACATATACTTTTATGAGAAGTGTTTCTAATCAGAGTGTTACATTTATGAGTGGTAACCAATCAAGGAAACACCACAAAGCATTTATACTTCTATGAGAAGTATTTATAATCAGAGTACTTCATTTATTGATGGTAACCAATCAAGAAAACACCACATAGCACTTATACTTCTATTAGAAGTGTTTATATCAGAGTACTTCATTTATGAGTGTTAACCAATCAAGGAAACACCACAAAGCATTTATGCTTCCTTGAGTAGTGTTTCTAATCAAAGTACTTCATTCATGGGTGATAATAATTCAAGAAAACACCACAAAGCACATATACATCTATGAGAAATGGTTCCAATCAGAGTACTTCTTTTATGGGCGGTAAGCAATCAAGAAAACACCACAAATCAGTTATGCATCTATGAGAAGTGTTTCTAATCAAAGTACTTCATTTATTGGTGATAACCATTCAAGAAAACACCACAAAGTACTTATATTTCTATGATAAGTGTTTCTATTCAGAGTACTACATTTATGAGTGGTAAACCAATAAAGAAAACACCATAAAGAATTTATGCTTCCATGAGAAGTGTTTGTAATCACAGTACTTCATTTATTGGTGACAACCATTCAAAAAAACACAACAAAGCACTTATACTTGTAAGAGAAGTGTTTCTAATCAGAGTACTTCATTTATTAGTGATAACCAATCAAGAAAACACCACAAAACACTTATGCTTACATGAGAAGTGTTTCTAATCAGAGTGTTACATTTAAGAGTGGTAAGTAATCAAGAAAACACTACAAAGCACATATACTTCTATGAGATGTGTTTCTAATTACAGTACAACATTTTTGAGTGGTAACTAATCAAGAAATAACGCCACAAAATTTATGCTTCTACGAGAAATGTTTCTATTCAAAGTAATTCATTTATGGGTGATAACCATTCAAGAAAACACCACAAAGCACTTGTGCTTCTATGAGAAGTGTTTCTAATCAGAGTGTTACATTTATGAGTGGTAACCAATCAAGAAAACACCACAAAGCACATATACTTCTATGAGATGTGTTTCTAATTAGAGTACAACATTTATGAGTGGTAACCAATTAAGAAAACACCACAAAATATTTATGCTTCTATGAGAATTATTTCTATTCAAAGTAATTCATCTATTGGTGATAACCATTCAAGAAAACCTCACAAATCACATATTCTTTTATGAGAAGTGTTTCTAATCAGAGTGGTACATTTATGAGTGGTAACCAATCAAGGAAACACCACAAAGCATTTATACTTCTATGAGAAGTATTTATAATCAGAGTACTTCATTTATTGATGGTAACCAATCAAGAAAACACCACATAGCACTTATACTTCTATTAGAAGTTTATATCAGAGTACTTCATTTATGAGTGTTAACCAATCAAGGAAACACCACAAAGCATTTATGCTTCCTTGAGTAGTGTTTCTATTCAAAGTAATTCATTTATGGGTGATAACCATTCAAGAAAACACCACAAAGCACTTATGCTTCTATGAGAAGTGTTTCTAATCAGAGTGTTACATTTATGAGTGGTAACCAATCAAGAAAACACCACAAAGCACATATACTTCTATGAGATGTGTTTCTAATTACAGTACAACATTTATGAGTGGCAACTAATCAAGAAATAACGCCACAAAATATTTATGCTTCTACGAGAAGTGTTTCTATTCAAAGTAATTCATTTATGGGTGATAACCATTCAAGAAAACACCACAAAGCACTTATGTTTCTATGAGAAGTGTTTCTAATCAGAGTGTTACATTTATGAGTGGTAACCAATCAAGAAAACACCACAAAGCACATATACTTCTATGAGATGTGTTTCTAATTAGAGTACAACATTTACGAGTGGTAACCAATTAAGAAAACACCACAAAATATTTATGCTTCTATGAGAATTATTTCTATTCAAAGTAATTCATCTATTGGTGATAACCATTCAAGAAAACCTCACAAATCACATATTCTTTTATGAGAAGTGTTTCTAATCAGAGTGGTACATTTATGAGTGGTAACCAATCAAGGAAACACCACAAAGCATTTATACTTCTATGAGAAGTATTTATAATCAGAGTACTTCATTTATTGATGGTAACCAATCAAGAAAACACCACATAGCACTTATACTTCTATTAGAAGTGTTTATATCAGAGTACTTCATTTATGAGTGTTAACCAATCAAGGAAACACCACAAAGCATTTATGCTTCCTTGAGTAGTGTTTCTAATCAAAGTACTTCATTCATGGGTGATAATAATTCAAGAAAACACCACAAAGCACATATACATCTATGAGAAATGGTTCCAATCGGAGTACTTCTTTTATGGGGGGTAAGCAATCAAGAAAACACCACAAATCAGTTATGCATCTATGAGAACTGTTTCTAATCAAAGTACTTCATTTATTGGTGATAACCATTCAAGAAAACACCACAAAGTACTTATATTTCTATGATAAGTGTTTCTATTCAGAGTACTACATTTATGAGTGGTAAACCAGTAAAGAAAACACCATAAAGAATTTATGCTTCCATGAGAAGTGTTTGTAATCACAGTACTTCATTTATTGGTGACAACCATTCAAAAAAACACAACAACGCACTTATACATGTATGAGAAGTGTTTATATCAGAGTACTTCATTTATGAGTGTTAACCAATCAAGGAAACACCACTAAGCATTTATGCTTCCTTGAGAAGTGTTTCTAATCAAAGTACTTCATTCATGCGTAATAATAATTCAATAAAATACCACAAAGCACTTATGCTTCCATGAGAAGTATTTCTAGTCAAAGTTGTTCATTTATGGGTGATAACCAATCAAGAAAATGCCACAAAGCTTTTATGCTTCTATAAGAAGTGTTTCTAATCAGAGTGTTACATTTAAGAGTGGTAACTAATCAAGAAATAACGCCACAAAATATTTATGCTTCTACGAGAAGTGTTTCTATTCAAAGTAATTAATTTATGGGTGATAACCATTCAAGAAAACACCACAAAGCACTTATGCTTCTATGAGAAGTGTTTCTAATCAGACTGTTACATTTATGAGTGGTAACCAATCAAGAAAACACCACAAAGCACATATACTTCTATGAGATGTGTATCTAATTACAGTACAACATTTGTGAGTGGCAACTAATCAAGAAATAACGCCACAAAATATTTATGCTTCTACGAGAAGTGTTTCTATTCAAAGTAATTCATTTATGGGTGATAACCTTTCAAGAAAACACCACAAAGCACTTATGCTTCTATGAGAAGTGTTTCTAATCAGAGTGTTACATTTATGAGTGGTAACCAATCAAGAAAACACCACAAAGCACATATACTTCTATGAGATGTGTTTCTAATTAGAGTACAACATTTATGAGTGGTAACCAATTAAGAAAACACCACAAAATATTTATGCTTCTATGAGAATTCGTTCTATTCAAAGTAATTCATCTATGGGTGATAACCATTCAAGAAAACCTCACAAATCACATATACTTTTATGAGAAGTGTTTCTAATCAGAGTGGTACATTTATGAGTGGTAACCAATCAAGGAAATACCATAAAGCATTTATACTTCTATGAGAAGTATTTATAATCAGAGTACTTCATTTATTGATGGTAACCAATCAAGAAAACACCACATAGCACTTATACTTCTATTAGAAGTGTTTATATCAGAGTACTTCATTTATTAGTGTTAACCAATCAAGGAAACACCACAAAGCATTTATGCTTCCTTGAGTAGTGATTCTAATCAAAGTACTTCATTCATGGGTGATAATAATTCAAGAAAACACCACAAAGCACATATACATCTATGAGAAATGGTTCCAATCAGAGTACTTCTTTTATGGGCGGTAAGCAATCAAGAAAACACCACAAATCAGTTATGCATCTATGAGAAGTGTTTCTAATCAAAGTACTTCATTTATTGGTGATAACCATTCAAGAAAACACCACAAAGTACTTATATTTCTATGATAAGTGTTTCTATTCAGAGTACTACATTTATGAGTGGTAAACCAATAAAGAAAACACCATAAAGAATTTATGCTTCCATGAGAAGTGTTTGTAATCACAGTACTTCATTTATTGGTGACAACCATTCAAAAAAACACAACAAAGCACTTATACTTGTATGAGAAGTGTTTCTAATCAGAGTACTTCATTTATTAGTGATAACCAATCAAGAAAACACCACAAAACACTTATGCTTACATGAGAAGTGTTTCTAATCAGAGTGTTACATTTAAGAGTGGTAAGTAATCAAGAAAACACCACAAAGCACATATACTTCTATGATATGTGTTTCTAATTACAGTACAACATTTATGAGTGGTAACTAATCAAGAATAACGCCACAAAATATTTATGCTTCTACGAGAAGTGTTTCTATTCAAAGTAATTCATTTATGGGTGATAACCATTCAAGAAAACACCACAAAGCACTTATGCTTCTATGAGAAGTGTTTCTAATCAGAGTGTTACATTTATGAGTGGTAACCAATCAAGAAAACACCACAAAGCACATATACTTCTATGAGATGTGTTTCTAATTACAGTACAACATTTATGAGTGGCAACTAATCAAGAAATAACGCCACAAAATATTTATGCTTCTACGAGAAGTGTTTCTATTCAAAGTAATTCATTTATGGGTGATAACCATTCAAGAAAACACCACAAAGCACTTATGTTTCTATGAGAAGTGTTTCTAATCAGAGTGTTACATTTATGAGTGGTAACCAATCAAGAAAACACCACAAAGCACATATACTTCTATGAGATGTGTTTCTAATTAGAGTACAACATTTATGAGTGGTAACCAATTAAGAAAACACCACAAAATATTTATGCTTCTATGAGAATTATTTCTATTCAAAGTAATTCATCTATTGGTGATAACCATTCAAGAAAACCTCACAAATCACATATTCTTTTATGAGAAGTGTTTCTAATCAGAGTGGTACATTTATGAGTGGTAACCAATCAAGGAAACACCACAAAGCATTTATACTTCTATGAGAAGTATTTATAATCAGAGTACTTCATTTATTGATGGTAACCAATCAAGAAAACACCACATAGCACTTATACTTCTATTAGAAGTGTTTATATCAGAGTACTTCATTTATGAGTGTTAACCAATCAAGGAAACACCACTAAGCATTTATGCTTTCTTGAGAAGTGTTTCTAATCAAAGTACTTCATTCATGGGTGATAATAATTCAATAAAATACCACAAAGCACTTATGCTTCCATGAGAAGTATTTTTAGTCAAAGTTGTTCATTTATGGGTGATAACCAATCAAGAAAACGCCACAAAGCTTTTATGCTTCTATAAGAAGTGTTTCTAATCAGAGTGTTACATTTAAGAGTGGTAAGTAATCAAGAAAACACCACAAAGCACATATACTTCTATGAGATGTGTTTCTAATTACAGTACAACATTTATGAGTGGTAACTAATCAAGAAATAACGCCACAAAATATTTATGCTTCTACGAGAAGTGTTTCTATTCAAAGTAATTAATTTATGGGTGATAACCATTCAAGAAAACACCACAAAGCACTTATGCTTCTATGAGAAGTGTTTCTAATCAGAGTGTTACATTTATGAGTGGTAACCAATCAAGAAAACACCACAAAGCACATATACTTCTATGAGATGTGTTTCTAATTAGAGTACAACATTTATGAGTGGTAACCAATTAAGAAAACACCACAAAATATTTATGCTTCTATGAGAATTATTTCTATTCAAAGTAATTCATCTATTGGTGATAACCATTCAAGAAAACCTCACAAATCACATATTCTTTTATGAGAAGTGTTTCTAATCAGAGTGGTACATTTATGAGTGGTAACCAATCAAGGAAACACCACAAAGCATTTATACTTCTATGAGAAGTATTTATAATCAGAGTACTTCATTTATTGATGGTAACCAATCAAGAAAATACCACATAGCACTTATACTTCTATTAGAAGTGTTTATATCAGAGTACTTCATTTATGAGTGTTAACCAATCAAGGAAACACCACAAAGCATTTATGCTTCCTTGAGTAGTGTTTCTAATCAAAGTACTTCATTCATAGGTGATAATAATTCAAGAAAACACCACAAAGCACATATACATCTATGAGAAATGGTTCCAATTAGAGTACTTCTTTTATGGGTGGTAAGCAATCAAGAAAACACCACAAATCAGTTATGCATCTATGAGAAGTGTTTCTAATCAAAGTACTTCATTTATTGGTGATAACCATTCAAGAAAACACCACAAAGTACTTATATTTCTATGATAAGTGTTTCTATTCAGAGTACTACATTTATGAGTGGTAAACCAGTAAAGAAAACACCATAAAGAATTTATGCTTCCATGAGAAGTGTTTGTAATCACAGTACTTCATTTATTGGTGACAACCATTCAAAAAAACACAACAACGCACTTATACATGTATGAGAAGTGTTTATATCAGAGTACTTCATTTATGAGTGTTAACCAATCAAGGAAACACCACTAAGCATTTATGCTTCCTTGAGAAGTGTTTCTAATCAAAGTACTTCATTCATGCGTAATAATAATTCAATAAAATACCACAAAGCACTTATGCTTCCATGAGAAGTATTTCTAGTCAAAGTTGTTCATTTATGGGTGATAACCAATCAAGAAAATGCCACAAAGCTTTTATGCTTCTATAAGAAGTGTTTCTAATCAGAGTGTTACATTTAAGAGTGGTAAGTAATCAAGAAAACCCCACAAAGCACATATACTTCTATGAGATGTGTTTCTAATTACAGTACAACATTTATGAGTGGTAACTAATCAAGAAATAACGCCACAAAATATTTATGCTTCTACGAGAAGTGTTTCTATTCAAAGTAATTAATTTATGGGTGATAACCATTCAAGAAAACACCACAAAGCACTTATGCTTCTATGAGAAGTGTTTCTAATCAGAGTGTTACATTTATGAGTGGTAACCAATCAAGAAAACACCACAAAGCACATATACTTCTATGAGATGTGTTTCTAATTAGAGTACAACATTTATGAGTGGTAACCAATTAAGAAAACACCACAAAATATTTATGCTTCTATGAGAATTATTTCTATTCAAAGTAATTCATCTATTGGTGATAACCATTCAAGAAAACCTCACAAATCACATATTCTTTTATGAGAAGTGTTTCTAATCAGAGTGGTACATTTATGAGTGGTAACCAATCAAGGAAACACCACAAAGCATTTATACTTCTATGAGAAGTATTTATAATCAGAGTACTTCATTTATTGATGGTAACCAATCAAGAAAATACCACATAGCACTTATACTTCTATTAGAAGTGTTTATATCAGAGTACTTCATTTATGAGTGTTAACCAATCAAGGAAACACCACAAAGCATTTATGCTTCCTTGAGTAGTGTTTCTAATCAAAGTACTTCATTCATGGGTGATAATAATTCAAGAAAACACCACAAAGCACATATACATCTATGAGAAATGGTTCCAATTAGAGTACTTCTTTTATGGGTGGTAAGCAATCAAGAAAACACCACAAATCAGTTATGCATCTATGAGAAGTGTTTCTAATCAAAGTACTTCATTTATTGGTGATAACCATTCAAGAAAACACCACAAAGTACTTATATTTCTATGATAAGTGTTTCTATTCAGAGTACTACATTTATGAGTGGTAAACCAGTAAAGAAAACACCATAAAGAATTTATGCTTCCATGAGAAGTGTTTGTAATCACAGTACTTCATTTATTGGTGACAACCATTCAAAAAAACACAACAACGCACTTATACATGTATGAGAAGTGTTTATATCAGAGTACTTCATTTATGAGTGTTAACCAATCAAGGAAACACCACTAAGCATTTATGCTTCCTTGAGAAGTGTTTCTAATCAAAGTACTTCATTCATGCGTAATAATAATTCAATAAAATACCACAAAGCACTTATGCTTCCATGAGAAGTATTTCTAGTCAAAGTTGTTCATTTATGGGTGATAACCAATCAAGAAAATGCCACAAAGCTTTTATGCTTCTATAAGAAGTGTTTCTAATCAGAGTGTTACATTTAAGAGTGGTAAGTAATCAAGAAAACCCCACAAAGCACATATACTTCTATGAGATGTGTTTCTAATTACAGTACAACATTTATGAGTGGCAACTAATCAAGAAATAACGCCACAAAATATTTATGCTTCTACGAGAAGTGTTTCTATTCAAAGTAATTAATTTATGGGTGATAACCATTCAACAAAACACCACAAAGCACTTATGCTTCTATGAGAAGTGTTTCTAATCAGAGTGTTACATTTATGAGTGGTAACCAATCAAGAAAACACCACAAAGAACATATACTTCTATGAGATGTGTTTCTAATTAGAGTACAACATTTATGAGTGGTAACCAATTAAGAAAACACCACAAAATATTTATGCTTCTATGAGAATTATTTCTATTCAAAGTAATTCATCTATTGGTGATAACCATTCAAGAAAACCTCACAAATCACATATTCTTTTATGAGAAGTGTTTCTAATCAGAGTGGTACATTTATGAGTGGTAACCAATCAAGGAAACACCACAAAGCATTTATACTTCTATGAGAAGTATTTATAATCAGAGTACTTCATTTATTGATGGTAACCAATCAAGAAAACACCACATAGCACTTATACTTCTATTAGAAGTGTTTATATCAGAGTACTTCATTTATGAGTGTTAACCAATCAAGGAAACACCACAAAGCATTTATGCTTCCTTGAGTAGTGTTTCTAATCAAAGTACTTCATTCATGGGTGATAATAATTCAAGAAAACACCACAAAGCACATATACATCTATGAGAAATGGTTCCAATCGGAGTACTTCTTTTATGGGGGGTAAGCAATCAAGAAAACACCACAAATCAGTTATGCATCTATGAGAACTGTTTCTAATCAAAGTACTTCATTTATTGGTGATAACCATTCAAGAAAACACCACAAAGTACTTATATTTCTATGATAAGTGTTTCTATTCAGAGTACTACATTTATGAGTGGTAAACCAGTAAAGAAAACACCATAAAGAATTTATGCTTCCATGAGAAGTGTTTGTAATCACAGTACTTCATTTATTGGTGACAACCATTCAAAAAAACACAACAAAGCACTTATACTTGTATGAGAAGTGTTTATATCAGAGTACTTCATTTATGAGTGTTAACCAATCAAGGAAACACCACTAAGCATTTATGCTTCCTTGAGAAGTGTTTCTAATCAAAGTACTTCATTCATGGGTGATAATAATTCAATAAAATACCACAAAGCACTTATGCTTCCATGAGAAGTATTTCTAGTCAATGTTGTTCATTTATGGGTGATAACCAATCAAGAAAACGCCACAAAGCTTTTATGCTTCTATAAGAAGTGTTTCTAATCAGAGTGTTACATTTAAGAGTGGTAAGTAATCAAGGAAACACCACAAAGCACATATACTTCTATGAGATGTGTTTCTAATTACAGTACAACATTTATGAGTGGTAACTAATCAAGAAATAACGCCACAAAATATTTATGCTTCTACGAGAAGTGTTTCTATTCAAAGTAATTAATTTATGGGTGATAACCATTCAAGAAAACACCACAAAGCACTTATGCTTCTATGAGAAGTGTTTCTAATCAGAGTGTTACATTTATGAGTGGTAACCAATCAAGAAAACACCACAAAGCACATATACTTCTATGAGATGTGTTTCTAATTACAGTACAACATTTATGAGTGGCAACTAATCAAGAAATAACGCCACAAAATATTTATGCTTCTACGAGAAGTGTTTCTATTCAAAGTAATTCATTTATGGGTGATAACCTTTCAAGAAAACACCACAAAGCACTTATGCTTCGATGAGAAGTGTTTCTAATCAGAGTGTTACATTTATGAGTGGTAACCAATCAAGAAAACACCACAAAGCACATATACTTCTATGAGATGTGTTTCTAATTAGAGTACAACATTTATGAGTGGTAACCAATTAAGAAAACACCACAAAATATTTATGCTTCTATGAGAATTCGTTCTATTCAAAGTAATTCATCTATGGGTGATAACCATTCAAGAAAACCTCACAAATCACATATACTTTTATGAGAAGTGTTTCTAATCAGAGTGGTACATTTATGAGTGGTAACCAATCAAGGAAACACCATAAAGCATTTATACTTCTATGAGAAGTATTTATAATCAGAGTACTTCATTTATTGATGGTAACCAATCAAGAAAACACCACATAGCACTTATACTTCTATTAGAAGTGTTTATATCAGAGTACTTCATTTATTAGTGTTAACTAATCAAGGAAACACCACAAAGCATTTATGCTTCCTTGAGTAGTGTTTCTAATCAAAGTACTTCATTCATGGGTGATAATAATTCAAGAAAACACCACAAAGAACATATACATCTATGAGAAATGGTTCCAATCAGAGTACTTCTTTTATGGGCGGTAAGCAATCAAGAAAACACCACAAATCAGTTATGCATCTATGAGAAGTGTTTCTAATCAAAGTACTTCATTTGTTGGTGATAACCATTCAAGAAAACACCACAAAGTACTTATATTTCTATGATAAGTGTTTCTATTCAGAGTACTACATTTATGAGTGGTAAACCAATAAAGAAAACACCATAAAGAATTTATGCTTCCATGAGAAGTGTTTGTAATCACAGTACTTCATTTATTGGTGACAACCATTCAAAAAAACACAACAAAGCACTTATACTTGTAAGAGAAGTGTTTCTAATCAGAGTACTTCATTTATTAGTGATAACCAATCAAGAAAACACCACAAAACACTTATGCTTACATGAGAAGTGTTTCTAATCAGAGTGTTACATTTAAGAGTGGTAAGTAATCAAGAAAACACCACAAAGCACATATACTTCTATGAGATGTGTTTCTAATTACAGTACAACATTTATGAGTGGTAACTAATCAAGAAATAACGCCACAAAATATTTATGCTTCTACGAGAAGTGTTTCTATTCAAAGTAATTAATTTATGGGTGATAACCATTCAAGAAAACACCACAAAGCACTTATGCTTCTATGAGAAGTGTTTCTAATCAGAGTGTTACATTTATGAGTGGTAACCAATCAAGAAAACACCACAAAGCACATATACTTCTATGAGATGTGTTTCTAATTAGAGTACAACATTTATGAGTGGTAACCAATTAAGAAAACACCACAAAATATTTATGCTTCTATGAGAATTATTTCTATTCAAAGTAATTCATCTATTGGTGATAACCATTCAAGAAAACCTCACAAATCACATATTCTTTTATGAGAAGTGTTTCTAATCAGAGTGGTACATTTATGAGTGGTAACCAATCAAGGAAACACCACAAAGCATTTATACTTCTATGAGAAGTATTTATAATCAGAGTACTTCATTTATTGATGGTAACCAATCAAGAAAACACCACATAGCACTTATACTTCTATTAGAAGTGTTTATATCAGAGTACTTCATTTATGAGTGTTAACCAATCAAGGAAACGCCACAAAGCATTTATGCTTCCTTGAGTAGTGTTTCTAATCAAAGTACTTCATTCATGGGTGATAATAATTCAAGAAAACACCACAAAGCACATATACATCTATGAGAAATGGTTCCAATTAGAGTACTTCTTTTATGGGTGGTAAGCAATCAAGAAAACACCACAAATCAGTTATGCATCTATGAGAAGTGTTTCTAATCAAAGTACTTCATTTATTGGTGATAACCATTCAAGAAAACACCACAAAGTACTTATATTTCTATGATAAGTGTTTCTATTCAGAGTACTACATTTATGAGTGGTAAACCAGTAAAGAAAACACCATAAAGAATTTATGCTTCCATGAGAAGTGTTTGTAATCACAGTACTTCATTTATTGGTGACAACCATTCAAAAAAACACAACAACGCACTTATACATGTATGAGAAGTGTTTATATCAGAGTACTTCATTTATGAGTGTTAACCAATCAAGGAAACACCACTAAGCATTTATGCTTCCTTGAGAAGTGTTTCTAATCAAAGTACTTCATTCATGCGTAATAATAATTCAATAAAATACCACAAAGCACTTATGCTTCCATGAGAAGTATTTCTAGTCAAAGTTGTTCATTTATGGGTGATAACCAATCAAGAAAATGCCACAAAGCTTTTATGCTTCTATAACAAGTGTTTCTAATCAGAGTGTTACATTTAAGAGTGGTAAGTAATCAAGAAAACCCCACAAAGCACATATACTTCTATGAGATGTGTTTCTAATTACAGTACAACATTTATGAGTGGTAACTAATCAAGAAATAACGCCACAAAATATTTATGCTTCTACGAGAAGTGTTTCTATTCAAAGTAATTAATTTATGGGTGATAACCATTCAAGAAAACACCACAAAGCACTTATGCTTCTATGAGAAGTGTTTCTAATCAGAGTGTTACATTTATGAGTGGTAACCAATCAAGAAAACACCACAAAGCACATATACTTCTATGAGATGTGTATCTAATTACAGTACAACATTTGTGAGTGGCAACTAATCAAGAAATAACGCCACAAAATATTTATGCTTCTACGAGAAGTGTTTCTATTCAAAGTAATTCATTTATGGGTGATAACCTTTCAAGAAAACACCACAAAGCACTTATGCTTCTATGAGAAGTGTTTCTAATCAGAGTGTTACATTTATGAGTGGTAACCAATCAAGAAAACACCACAAAGCACATATACTTCTATGAGATGTGTTTCTAATTAGAGTACAACATTTATGAGTGGTAACCAATTAAGAAAACACCACAAAATATTTAAGCTTCTATGAGAATTCGTTCTATTCAAAGTAATTCATCTATGGGTGATAACCATTCAAGAAAACCTCACAAATCACATATACTTTTAAGAGAAGTGTTTCTAATCAGAGTGGTACATTTATGAGTGGTAACCAATCAAGGAAATACCATAAAGCATTTATACTTCTATGAGAAGTATTTATAATCAGAGTACTTCATTTATTGATGGTAACCAATCAAGAAAACACCACATAGCACTTATACTTCTATTAGAAGTGTTTATATCAGAGTACTTCATTTATTAGTGTTAACCAATCAAGGAAACACCACAAAGCATTTATGCTTCCTTGAGTAGTGTTTCTAATCAAAGTACTTCATTCATGGGTGATAATAATTCAAGAAAACACCACAAAGCACATATACATCTATGAGAAATGGTTCCAATCAGAGTACTTCTTTTATGGGCGGTAAGCAATCAAGAAAACACCACAAATCAGTTATGCATCTATGAGAAGTGTTTCTAATCAAAGTACTTCATTTATTGGTGATAACCATTCAAGAAAACACCACAAAGTACTTATATTTCTATGATAAGTGTTTCTATTCAGAGTACTACATTTATGAGTGGTAAACCAATAAAGAAAACACCATAAAGAATTTATGCTTCCATGAGAAGTGTTTGTAATCACAGTACTTCATTTATTGGTGACAACCATTCAAAAAAACACAACAAAGCACTTATACTTGTATGAGAAGTGTTTCTAATCAGAGTACTTCATTTATTAGTGATAACCAATCAAGAAAACACCACAAAACACTTATGCTTACATGAGAAGTGTTTCTAATCAGAGTGTTACATTTAAGAGTGGTAAGTAATCAAGACAACACCACAAAGCACATATACTTCTATGAGATGTGTTTCTAATTACAGTACAACATTTATGAGTGGTAACTAATCAAGAATAACGCCACAAAATATTTATGCTTCTACGAGAAGTGTTTCTATTCAAAGTAATTCATTTATGGGTGATAACCATTCAAGAAAACACCACAAAGCACTTATGCTTCTATGAGAAGTGTTTCTAATCAGAGTGTTACATTTATGAGTGGTAACCAATCAAGAAAACACCACAAAGCACATATACTTCTATGAGATGTGTTTCTAATTACAGTACAACATTTATGAGTGGCAACTAATCAAGAAATAACGCCACAAAATATTTATGCTTCTACGAGAAGTGTTTCTATTCAAAGTAATTCATTTATGGGTGATAACCATTCAAGAAAACACCACAAATCACTTATGTTTCTATGAGAAGTGTTTCTAATCAGAGTGTTACATTTATGAGTGGTAACCAATCAAGAAAACACCACAAAGCACATATACTTCTATGAGATGTGTTTCTAATTAGAGTACTATTAGATGGGAAGATAGGTTATGCTCTCAGCGCCGCCTGATCAAAAGAATCTCACATTCGGCTAATCAGGCTTTGATATGACAATACAGTCTCATCGACGACGTTCGGCAGGCGACAAACCCCAAACTCAACTCCTGTGGTCTTGGGTGCATTCACAAGGGGACTGGCATTTAAATCTTACATCCCTGGATGACCTCCACGCTCTTTAGCACGAGATTTTGAGTCTCGCGTGTCTACCATTTCACCACCAAGGCATCTTTCAAGTGAATGAGAAATGGTTCCAATCAGAGTACTTCTTTTATGGGCGGTAAGCAATCAAGAAAACACCACAAATCAGTTATGCATCTATGAGAAGTGTTTCTAATCAAAGTACTTCATTTGTTGGTGATAACCATTCAAGAAAACACCACAAAGTACTTATATTTCTATGATAAGTGTTTCCATTCAGAGTACTACATTTATGAGTGGTAAACCAATAAAGAAAACACCATAAAGAATTTATGCTTCCATGAGAAGTGTTTGTAATCACAGTACTTCATTTATTGGTGACAACCATTCAAAAAAACACAACAAAGCACTTATACTTGTAAGAGAAGTGTTTCTAATCAGAGTACTTCATTTATTAGTGATAACCAATCAAGAAAACACCACAAAACACTTATGCTTACATGAGAAGTGTTTCTAATCAGAGTGTTACATTTAAGAGTGGTAAGTAATCAAGAAAACACCACAAAGCACATATACTTCTATGAGATGTGTTTCTAATTACAGTACAACATTTATGAGTGGTAACTAATCAAGAAATAACGCCACAAAATATTTATGCTTCTACGAGAAGTGTTTCTATTCAAAGTAATTAATTTATGGGTGATAACCATTCAAGAAAACACCACAAAGCACTTATGCTTCTATGAGAAGTGTTTCTAATCAGAGTGTTACATTTATGAGTGGTAACCAATCAAGAAAACACCACAAAGCACATATACTTCTATGAGATGTGTTTCTAATTACAGTACAACATTTATGAGTGGCAACTAATCAAGAAATAACGCCACAAAATATTTATGCTTCTACGAGAAGTGTTTCTATTCAAAGTAATTCATTTATGGGTGATAACCATTCAAGAAAACACCACAAAGCACTTATGCTTCTATGAGAAGTGTTTCTAATCAGAGTGTTACATTTATGAGTGGTAACCAATCAAGAAAACACCACAAAGCACATATACTTCTATGAGATGTGTTTCTAATTAGAGTACAACATTTATGAGTGGTAACCAATTAAGAAAACACCACAAAATATTTATGCTTCTATGAGAATTGGTTCTATTCAAAGTAATTCATCTATGGGTGATAACCATTCAAGAAAATCTCACAAATCACATATACTTTTATGAGAAGTGTTTCTAATCAGAGTGGTACATTTATGAGTGGTAACCAATCAAGGAAACACCATAAAGCATTTATACTTCTATGAGAAGTATTTATAATCAGAGTACTTCATTTATTGATGGTAACCAATCAAGAAAACACCACATAGCACTTATACTTCTATTAGAAGTGTTTATATCAGAGTACTTCATTTATTAGTGTTAACCAATCAAGGAAACACCACAAAACACTTATGCTTACATGAGAAGTGTTTCTAATCAGAGTGTTACATTTAAGAGTAGTAAGTAATCAAGAAAACACCACAAAGCACATATACTTCTATGAGATGTGTTTCTAATTACAGTACAACATTTATGAGTGGTAACTAATCAAGAAATAACGCCACAAAATATTTATGCTTCTACGAGAAGTGTTTCTATTCAAAGTAATTAATTTATGGGTGATAACCAATCAAGAAAACACCACAAAGCTTTTATGCTTCTATAAGAAGTGTTTCTAATCAGAGTGTTACATTTAAGAGTGGTAAGTAATCAAGAAAACACCACAAAGCACATATACTTCTATGAGATGTGTTTCTAATTACAGTACAACATTTATGAGTGGCAACTAATCAAGAAATAACGCCACAAAATATTTATGCTTCTACGAGAAGTGTTTCTATTCAAAGTAATTCATTTATGGGTGATAACCATTCAAGAAAACACCGCAAAGCACTTATGCTTCTATGAGAAGTGTTTCTAATCAGAGTGTTACATTTATGAGTGGTAACCAATCAAGAAAACACCACAAAGCACATATACTTTTATGAGATGTGTTTCTAATTAGAGTACAACATTTATGAGTGGTAACCAATTAAGAAAACACCACAAAATATTTATGCTTCTATGAGAATTGTTTCTATTCAAAGTAATTCATCTATGGGTGATAACCATTCAAGAAAACCTCACAAATCACATATACTTTTATGAGAAGTGTTTCTAATCAGAGTGGTACATTTATGAGTGGTAACCAATCAAGGAAACACCACAAAGCACATATACTTCTATGAGATGTGTTTCTAATTAGAGTACTATTAGATGGGAAGATAGGTTATGCTCTCAGCGCCGCCTGATCAAAAGAATCTCACATTCGGCTAATCAGGCTTTGATATGACAATACAGTCTCATCGACGACGTTCGGCAGGCGACAAACCCCAAACTCAACTCCTGTTGTCTTGGGTGCATTCACAAGGGGACTGGCATTTAAATCTTACATCCCTGGATGACCTCCACGCTCTTTAGCACGAGATTTTGAGTCTCGCGTGTCTACCATTTCACCACCAAGGCATCTTTCAAGTGAATGAGAAATGGTTCCAATCAGAGTACTTCTTTTATGGGCGGTAAGCAATCAAGAAAACACCACAAATCAGTTATGCATCTATGAGAAGTGTTTCTAATCAAAGTACTTCATTTGTTGGTGATAACCATTCAAGAAAACACCACAAAGTACTTATATTTCTATGATAAGTGTTTCCATTCAGAGTACTACATTTATGAGTGGTAAACCAATAAAGAAAACACCATAAAGAATTTATGCTTCCATGAGAAGTGTTTGTAATCACAGTACTTCATTTATTGGTGACAACCATTCAAAAAAACACAACAAAGCACTTATACTTGTAAGAGAAGTGTTTCTAATCAGAGTACTTCATTTATTAGTGATAACCAATCAAGAAAACACCACAAAACACTTATGCTTACATGAGAAGTGTTTCTAATCAGAGTGTTACATTTAAGAGTGGTAAGTAATCAAGAAAACACCACAAAGCACATATACTTCTATGAGATGTGTTTCTAATTACAGTACAACATTTATGAGTGGTAACTAATCAAGAAATAACGCCACAAAATATTTATGCTTCTACGAGAAGTGTTTCTATTCAAAGTAATTAATTTATGGGTGATAACCATTCAAGAAAACACCACAAAGCACTTATGCTTCTATGAGAAGTGTTTCTAATCAGAGTGTTACATTTATGAGTGGTAACCAATCAAGAAAACACCACAAAGCACATATACTTCTATGAGATGTGTTTCTAATTACAGTACAACATTTATGAGTGGCAACTAATCAAGAAATAACGCCACAAAATATTTATGCTTCTACGAGAAGTGTTTCTATTCAAAGTAATTCATTTATGGGTGATAACCATTCAAGAAAACACCACAAAGCACTTATGCTTCTATGAGAAGTGTTTCTAATCAGAGTGTTACATTTATGAGTGGTAACCAATCAAGAAAACACCACAAAGCACATATACTTCTATGAGATGTGTTTCTAATTAGAGTACAACATTTATGAGTGGTAACCAATTAAGAAAACACCACAAAATATTTATGCTTCTATGAGAATTGGTTCTATTCAAAGTAATTCATCTATGGGTGATAACCATTCAAGAAAATCTCACAAATCACATATACTTTTATGAGAAGTGTTTCTAATCAGAGTGGTACATTTATGAGTGGTAACCAATCAAGGAAACACCATAAAGCATTTATACTTCTATGAGAAGTATTTATAATCAGAGTACTTCATTTATTGATGGTAACCAATCAAGAAAACACCACATAGCACTTATACTTCTATTAGAAGTGTTTATATCAGAGTACTTCATTTATTAGTGTTAACCAATCAAGGAAACACCACAAAACACTTATGCTTACATGAGAAGTGTTTCTAATCAGAGTGTTACATTTAAGAGTAGTAAGTAATCAAGAAAACACCACAAAGCACATATACTTCTATGAGATGTGTTTCTAATTACAGTACAACATTTATGAGTGGTAACTAATCAAGAAATAACGCCACAAAATATTTATGCTTCTACGAGAAGTGTTTCTATTCAAAGTAATTAATTTATGGGTGATAACCAATCAAGAAAACACCACAAAGCTTTTATGCTTCTATAAGAAGTGTTTCTAATCAGAGTGTTACATTTAAGAGTGGTAAGTAATCAAGAAAACACCACAAAGCACATATACTTCTATGAGATGTGTTTCTAATTACAGTACAACATTTATGAGTGGCAACTAATCAAGAAATAACGCCACAAAATATTTATGCTTCTACGAGAAGTGTTTCTATTCAAAGTAATTCATTTATGGGTGATAACCATTCAAGAAAACACCGCAAAGCACTTATGCTTCTATGAGAAGTGTTTCTAATCAGAGTGTTACATTTATGAGTGGTAACCAATCAAGAAAACACCACAAAGCACATATACTTCTATGAGATGTGTTTCTAATTAGAGTACAACATTTATGAGTGGTAACCAATTAAGAAAACACCACAAAATATTTATGCTTCTATGAGAATTGGTTCTATTCAAAGTAATTCATCTATGGGTGATAACCATTCAAGAAAACCTCAGAAATCACATATACTTTTATGAGAAGTGTTTCTAATCAGAGTGGTACATTTATGAGTGGTAACCAATCAAGGAAACACCATAAAGCATTTATACTTCTATGAGAAGTATTTATAATCAGAGTACTTCATTTATTGATGGTAACCAATCAAGAAAACACCACATAGCACTTATACTTCTATTAGAAGTGTTTATATCAGAGTACTTCATTTATTAGTGTTAACCAATCATGGAAACACCACAAAGCATTTATGCTTCCTTGAGTACTGTTTCTAATCAAAGTACTTCATTCATGGGTGATAATAATTCAAGAAAACACCACAAAGCACATATACATCTATGAGAAATGGTTCCAATCAGAGTACTTCTTTTATGGGCGGTAAGCAATCAAGAAAACACCACAAATCAGTTATGCATCTATGAGAAGTGTTTCTAATCAAATTACTTCATTTATTGGTGATAACCATTCAAGAAAATACCACAAAGTACATATATTTCTATGATAAGTGTTTCTATTCAGAGTACTACATTTATGAGTGGTAAACCAATAAAGAAAACACCATAAAGAATTTATGCTTCCATGAGAAGTGTTTGTAATCACAGTACTTCATTTATTGGTGACAACCATTCAAAAAAACACAACAAAGCACTTATACTTGTATGAGAAGTGTTTATATCAGAGTACTTCATTTATGAGTGTTAACCAATCAAGGAAACACCACTAAGCATTTATGCTTCCTTGAGAAGTGTTTCTAATCAAAGTACTTCATTCATGGGTGATAATAATTAAAGAAAATACCACAAAGCACTTATGCTTCCATGAGAAGTATTTCTAGTCAGAGTTGTTCATTTATGGGTGATAACCAATCAAGAAAACACCACAAAGCTTTTATGCTTCCTTGAGTAGTGTTTCTAATCAAAGTACTTCATTCATGGGTGATAATAATTCAAGAAAACACCACAAAGTACTTATATTTCTATGATAAGTGTTTCTATTCAGAGTGTTACATTTAAGAGTGGTAAGTAATGAAGAAAACACCACAAAGCACATATACTTCTATGAGATGTGTTTCTAATTACAGTACAACATTTATGAGTGGTAACTAATCAAGAAATAACGCCACAAAATATTTATTCTTCTACGAGAAGTGTTTCTATTCAAAGTAATTAATTTATGGGTGATAACCATTCAAGAAAACACCACAAAGCACTTATGCTTCTATGAGAAGTGTTTCTAATCAGAGTGTTACATTTATGAGTGGTAACCAATCAAGAAAACACCACAAAGCACATATACTTCTATGAGATGTGTTTCTAATTACAGTACAACATTTATGAGTGGCAACTAATCAAGAAATAACGCCACAAAATATTTATGCTTTTATGAGAATTGTTTCTATTCAAAGTAATTCATCTATGGGTGATAACCATTCAAGAAAACCTCACAAATCACATATACTTTTATGAGAAGTGTTTCTAATCAGAGTGGTACATTTATGAGTGGTAACCAATCAAGGAAACACCACAAAGCATTTATACTTCTATGAGAAGTATTTATAATCAGAGTACTTCATTTATTGATGGTAACCAATCAAGAAAACACCACATAGCACTTATACTTCTATTAGAAGTGTTTATATCAGAGTACTTCATTTATGAGTGTTAACCAATCAAGGAAACACCACAAAGCATTTATGCTTCCTTGAGTAGTGTTTCTAATCAAAGTACTTCATTCATGGGTGATAATAATTCAAGAAAACACCACAAAGCACATATACATCTATGAGAAATGGTTCCAATCAGAGTACTTCTTTTATGGGTGGTAAGCAATCAAGAAAACACCACAAATCAGTTATGCATCTATGAGAAGTGTTTCTAATCAAAGTACTTCATTTATTGGTGATAACCATTCAAGAAAACACCACAAAGTACTTATATTTCTATGATAAGTGTTTCTATTCAGAGTACTACATTTATGAGTGGTAAACCAGTAAAGAAAACACCATAAAAAATTTATGCTTCCATGAGAAGTGTTTGTAATCACACTACTTCATTTATTGGTGACAACCATTCAAAAAAACACAACAAAGCACTTATACTTGTATGAGAAGTGTTTATATCAGAGTACTTCATTTATGAGTGTTAACCAATCAAGGAAACACCACTAAGCATTTATGCTTCCTTGAGAAGTGTTTCTAATCAAAGTACTTCATTCATGGGTGAAAATAATTCAAGAAAATACCACAAAGCACTTATGCTTCCATGAGAAGTATTTCTAGTCAGAGTTGTTCATTTATGGGTGATAACCAATCAAGAAAACACCACAAAGCTTTTATGCTTCTATAAGAAGTGTTTCTAATCAGAGTGTTACATTTAAGAGTGGTAAGTAATCAAGAAAACACCACAAAGCACATATACTTCTATGAGATGTGTTTCTAATTACAGTACAACATTTATGAGTGGTAACTAATCAAGAAATAACGCCACAAAATATTTATGCTTCTAAGAGAAGTGTTTCTATTCAAAGTAATTAATTTATGGGTGATAACCATTCAAGAAAACACCACAAAGCACTTATGCTTCTATGAGAAGTGTTTCTAATCAGAGTGTTACATTTATGAGTGGTAACCAATCAAGAAAACACCACAAAGCACATATACTTCTATGAGATGTGTTTCTAATTATAGTACAACATTTATGAGTGGCAACTAATCAAGAAATAACGCCACAAAATATTTAGGCTTCTACGAGAAGTGTTTCTATTCAAAGTAATTCATTTATGGGTGATAACCATTCAAGAAAACACCACAAAGCACTTATGCTTCTATGAGAAGTGTTTCTAATCAGAGTGTTACATTTATGAGTGGTAACCAATCAAGAAAACACCACAAATCACATATACTTCTATGAGATGTGTTTCTAATTACAGTACATCATTTATGAGTGGTAACTAATCAAGAAATAACGCCACAAAATATTTATGCTTTTATGAGAATTGTTTCTATTCAAAGTAATTCATCTATGGGTGATAACCATTCAAGAAAACCTCACAAATCACATATACTTTTATGAGAAGTGTTTCTAATCAGAGTGGTACATTTATGAGTGGTAACCAATCAAGGAAACACCACAAAGCATTTATACTTCTATGAGAAGTATTTATAATCAGAGTACTTCATTTATTGATGGTAACCAATCAAGAAAACACCACATAGCACTTATACTTCTATTAGAAGTGTTTATATCAGAGTACTTCATTTATGAGTGTTAACCAATCAAGGAAACGCCACAAAGCATTTATGCTTCCTTGAGTAGTGTTTCTAATCAAAGTACTTCATTCATGGGTGATAATAATTCAAGAAAACACCACAAAGCACATATACACCTATGAGAAATGGTTCCAATCAGAGTACTTCTTTTATGGGTGGTAAGCAATCAAGAAAACACCACAAATCAGTTATGCATCTATGATAAGTGTTTCTAATCAAAGTACTTCATTTATTGGTGATAACCATTCAAGAAAACACCACAAAGTACTTATATTTCTATGATAAGTGTTTCTATTCAGAGTACTACATTTATGAGTGGTAAACAGTAAAGAAAACACCATAAAGAATTTATGCTTCCATGAGAAGTGTTTGTAATCACAGTACTTCATTTATTGGTGACAAACATTCAAAAAAACACAACAAAGCACTTATACTTGTATGAGAAGTGTTTATATCAGAGTACTTCATTTATGAGTGTTAACCAATCAAGGAAACACCACTAAGCATTTATGCTTCCTTGAGAAGTGTTTCTAATCAAAGTACTTCATTCATGGGTGATAATAATTCAAGAAAATACCACAAAGCACTTATGCTTCCATGAGAAGTATTTCTAGTCAGAGTTGTTCATTTATGGGTGATAACCAATGAAGAAAACACCACAAAGCTTTTGTGCTTCTATAAGAAGTGTTTCTAATCAGAGTGTTACATTTAAGAGTGGTAAGTAATCAAGAAAACACCACAAAGCACATATACTTCTATGAGATGTGTTTCTAATTACAGTACAACATTTATGAGTGGTAACTAATCAAGAAATAACGCCACAAAATATTTATGCTTCTACGAGAAGTGTTTCTATTCAAAGTAATTAATTTATGGGTGACAACCATTCAAAAAACACCACAAAGCACTTATGCTTCTATGAGAAGTGTTTCTAATCAGAGTGTTACATTTGTGAGTGGTAACCAATCAAGAAAACACCACAAAGCACATATACTTCTATGAGATGTGTTTCTAATTACAGTACAACATTTATGAGTGGCAACTAATCAAGAAATAACGCCACAAAATATTTATGCTTTTATGAGAATTGTTTCTATTCAAAGTAATTCATCTATGGGTGATAACCATTCAAGAAAACCTCACAAATCACATATACTTTTATAAGAAGTGTTTCTAATCAGAGTGGTACATTTATGAGTGGTAACCAATCAAGGAAACACCACAAAGCATTTATACTTCTATGTGAAGTATTTATAATCAGAGTACTTCATTTATTGATGGTAACCAATCAAGAAAACACCACATAGCACTTATACTTCTATTAGAAGTGTTTATATCAGAGTACTTCATTTATGAGTGTTAACCAATCAAGGAAACACCACAAAGCATTTATGCTTCCTTGAGTAGTGTTTCTAATCAAAGTACTTCATTCATGGGTGATAATAATTCAAGAAAACACCACAAAGCACATATACATCTATGAGAAATGGTTCCAATCAGAGTACTTCTTTTATGGGTGGTAAGCAATCAAGAAAACACCACAAATCAGTTATGCATCTATGAGAAGTGTTTCTAATCAAAGTACTTCATTTATTGGTGATAACCATTCAAGAAAACACCACAAAGTACTTATATTTCTATGATAAGTGTTTCTATTCAGAGTACTACATTTATGAGTGGTAAACCAGTAAAGAAAACACCATAAAGAATTTATGCTTCCATGAGAAGTGTTTGTAATCACACTACTTCATTTATTGGTGACAACCATTCAAAAAAACACAACAAAGCACTTATACTTGTATGAGAAGTGTTTATATCAGAGTACTTCATTTATGAGTGTTAACCAATCAAGGAAACACCACTAAGCATTTATGCTTCCTTGAGAAGTGTTTCTAATCAAAGTACTTCATTCATGGGTGATAATAATTCAAGAAAATACCACAAAGCACTTATGCTTCCATGAGAAGTATTTCTAGTCAGAGTTGTTCATTTATGGGTGATAACCAATCAAGAAAACACCACAAAGCTTTTATGCTTCTATAAGAAGTGTTTCTAATCAGAGTGTTACATTTAAGAGTGGTAAGTAATCAAGAAAACACCACAAAGCACATATACTTCTATGAGATGTGTTTCTAATTACAGTACAACATTTATGAGTGGTAACTAATCAAGAAATAACGCCACAAAATATTTATGCTTCTACGAGAAGTGTTTCTATTCAAAGTAATTAATTTATGGGTGATAACCATTCAAGAAAACACCACAAAGCACTTATGCTTCTATGAGAAGTGTTTCTAATCAGAGTGTTACATTTATGAGTGGTAACCAATCAAGAAAACACCACAAAGCACATATACTTCTATGAGATGTGTTTCTAATTACAGTACAACATTTATGAGTGGCAACTAATCAAGAAATAACGCCACAAAATATTTAGGCTTCTACGAGAAGTGTTTCTATTCAAAGTAATTCATTTATGGGTGATAACCATTCAAGAAAACACCACAAAGCACTTATGCTTCTATGAGAAGTGTTTCTAATCAGAGTGTTACATTTATGAGTGGTAACCAATCAAGAAAACACCACAAATCACATATACTTCTATGAGATGTGTTTCTAATTACAGTACATCATTTATGAGTGGTAACTAATCAAGAAATAACGCCACAAAATATTTATGCTTTTATGAGAATTGTTTCTATTCAAAGTAATTCATCTATGGGTGATAACCATTCAAGAAAACCTCACAAATCACATATACTTTTATGAGAAGTGTTTCTAATCAGAGTGGTACATTTATGAGTGGTAACCAATCAAGGAAACACCACAAAGCATTTATACTTCTATGAGAAGTATTTATAATCAGAGTACTTCATTTATTGATGGTAACCAATCAAGAAAACACCACATAGCACTTATACTTCTATTAGAAGTGTTTATATCAGAGTACTTCATTTATGAGTGTTAACCAATCAAGGAAACGCCACAAAGCATTTATGCTTCCTTGAGTAGTGTTTCTAATCAAAGTACTTCATTCATGGGTGATAATAATTCAAGAAAACACCACAAAGCACATATACACCTATGAGAAATGGTTCCAATCAGAGTACTTCTTTTATGGGTGGTAAGCAATCAAGAAAACACCACAAATCAGTTATGCATCTATGATAAGTGTTTCTAATCAAAGTACTTCATTTATTGGTGATAACCATTCAAGAAAACACCACAAAGTACTTATATTTCTATGATAAGTGTTTCTATTCAGAGTACTACATTTATGAGTGGTAAAGCAGTAAAGAAAACACCATAAAGAATTTATGCTTCCATGAGAAGTGTTTGTAATCACAGTACTTCATTTATTGGTGACAAACATTCAAAAAAACACAACAAAGCACTTATACTTGTATGAGAAGTGTTTATATCAGAGTACTTCATTTATGAGTGTTAACCAATCAAGGAAACACCACTAAGCATTTATGCTTCCTTGAGAAGTGTTTCTAATCAAAGTACTTCATTCATAGGTGATAATAATTCAAGAAAATACCACAAAGCACTTATGCTTCCATGAGAAGTATTTCTAGTCAGAGTTGTTCATTTATGGGTGATAACCAATGAAGAAAACACCACAAAGCTTTTATGCTTCTATAAGAAGTGTTTCTAATCAGAGTGTTACATTTAAGAGTGGTAAGTAATCAAGAAAACACCACAAAGCACATATACTTCTATGAGATGTGTTTCTAATTACAGTACAACATTTATGAGTGGTAACTAATCAAGAAATAACGCCACAAAATATTTATGCTTCTACGAGAAGTGTTTCTATTCAAAGTAATTAATTTATGGGTGACAACCATTCAAAAAACACCACAAAGCACTTATGCTTCTATGAGAAGTGTTTCTAATCAGAGTGTTACATTTGTGAGTGGTAACCAATCAAGAAAACACCACAAAGCACATATACTTCTATGAGATGTGTTTCTAATTACAGTACAACATTTATGAGTGGCAACTAATCAAGAAATAACGCCACAAAATATTTATGCTTTTATGAGAATTGTTTCTATTCAAAGTAATTCATCTATGGGTGATAACCATTCAAGAAAACCTCACAAATCACATATACTTTTATAAGAAGTGTTTCTAATCAGAGTGGTACATTTATGAGTGGTAACCAATCAAGGAAACACCACAAAGCATTTATACTTCTATGAGAAGTATTTATAATCAGAGTACTTCATTTATTGATGGTAACCAATCAAGAAAACACCACATAGCACTTATACTTCTATTAGAAGTGTTTATATCAGAGTACTTCATTTATGAGTGTTAACCAATCAAGGAAACACCACAAAGCATTTATGCTTCCTTGAGTAGTGTTTCTAATCAAAGTACTTCATTCATGGGTGATAATAATTCAAGAAAACACCACAAAGCACATATACATCTATGAGAAATGGTTCCAATCAGAGTACTTCTTTTATGGGTGGTAAGCAATCAAGAAAACACCACAAATCAGTTATGCATCTATGAGAAGTGTTTCTAATCAAAGTACTTCATTTATTGGTGATAACCATTCAAGAAAACACCACAAAGTACTTATATTTCTATGATAAGTGTTTCTATTCAGAGTACTACATTTATGAGTGGTAAACCAGTAAAGAAAACACCATAAAGAATTTATGCTTCCATGAGAAGTGTTTGTAATCACACTACTTCATTTATTGGTGACAACCATTCAAAAAAACACAACAAAGCACTTATACTTGTATGAGAAGTGTTTATATCAGAGTACTTCATTTATGAGTGTTAACCAATCAAGGAAACACCACTAAGCATTTATGCTTCCTTGAGAAGTGTTTCTAATCAAAGTACTTCATTCATGGGTGATAATAATTGAAGAAAATACCACAAAGCACTTATGCTTCCATGAGAAGTATTTCTAGTCAGAGTTGTTCATTTATGGGTGATAACCAATCAAGAAAACACCACAAAGCTTTTATGCTTCTATAAGAAGTGTTTCTAATCAGAGTGTTACATTTAAGAGTGGTAAGTAATCAAGAAAACACCACAAAGCACATATACTTCTATGAGATGTGTTTCTAATTACAGTACAACATTTATGAGTGGTAACTAATCAAGAAATAACGCCACAAAATATTTATGCTTCTACAAGAAGTGTTTCTATTCAAAGTAATTAATTTATGGGTGATAACCATTCAAGAAAACACCACAAAGCACTTATGCTTCTATGAGAAGTGTTTCTAATCAGAGTGTTACATTTATGAGTGGTAACCAATCAAGAAAACACCACAAAGCACATATACTTCTATGAGATGTGTTTCTAATTATAGTACAACATTTATGAGTGGCAACTAATCAAGAAATAACGCCACAAAATATTTAGGCTTCTACGAGAAGTGTTTCTATTCAAAGTAATTCATTTATGGGTGATAACCATTCAAGAAAACACCACAAAGCACTTATGCTTCTATGAGAAGTGTTTCTAATCAGAGTGTTACATTTATGAGTGGTAACCAATCAAGAAAACACCACAAATCACATATACTTCTATGAGATGTGTTTCTAATTACAGTACATCATTTATGAGTGGTAACTAATCAAGAAATAACGCCACAAAATATTTATGCTTTTATGAGAATTGTTTCTATTCAAAGTAATTCATCTATGGGTGATAACCATTCAAGAAAACCTCACAAATCACATATACTTTTATGAGAAGTGTTTCTAATCAGAGTGGTACATTTATGAGTGGTAACCAATCAAGGAAACACCACAAAGCATTTATACTTCTATGAGAAGTATTTATAATCAGAGTACTTCATTTATTGATGGTAACCAATCAAGAAAACACCACATAGCACTTATACTTCTATTAGAAGTGTTTATATCAGAGTACTTCATTTATGAGTGTTAACCAATCAAGGAAACACCACAAAGCATTTATGCTTCCTTGAGTAGTGTTTCTAATGAAAGTACTTCATTCATGGGTGATAATAATTCAAGAAAACACCACAAAGCACATATACACCTATGAGAAATGGTTCCAATCAGAGTACTTCTTTTATGGGTGGTAAGCAATCAAGAAAACACCACAAATCAGTTATGCATCTATGATAAGTGTTTCTAATCAAAGTACTTCATTTATTGGTGATAACCATTCAAGAAAACACCACAAAGTACTTATATTTCTATGATAAGTGTTTCTATTCAGAGTACTACATTTATAAGTGGTAAAGCAGTAAAGAAAACACCATAAAGAATTTATGCTTCCATGAGAAGTGTTTGTAATCACAGTACTTCATTTATTGGTGACAAACATTCAAAAAAACACAACAAAGCACTTATACTTGTATGAGAAGTGTTTATAACAGAGTACTTCATTTATGAGTGTTAACCAATCAAGGAAACACCACTAAGCATTTATGCTTCCTTGAGAAGTGTTTCTAATCAAAGTACTTCATTCATGGGTGATAATAATTCAAGAAAATACCACAAAGCACTTATGCTTCCATGAGAAGTATTTCTAGTCAGAGTTGTTCATTTATGGGTGATAACCAATCAGGAAAACACCACAAAGCTTTTATGCTTCTATAAGAAGTGTTTCTAATCAGAGTGTTACATTTAAGAGTGGTAAGTAATCAAGAAAACACCACAAAGCACATATACTTCTATGAGATGTGTTTCTAATTACAGTACAACATTTATGAGTGGTAACTAATCAAGAAATAACGCCACAAAATATTTATGCTTCTACGAGAAGTGTTTCTATTCAAAGTAATTAATTTATGGGTGACAACCATTCAAAAAACACCACAAAGCACTTATGCTTCTATGAGAAGTGTTTCTAATCAGAGTGTTACATTTGTGAGTGGTAACCAATCAAGAAAACACCACAAAGCACATATACTTCTATGAGATGTGTTTCTAATTACAGTACAACATTTATGAGTGGCAACTAATCAAGAAATAACGCCACAAAATATTTATGCTTTTATGAGAATTGTTTCTATTCAAAGTAATTCATCTATGGGTGATAACCATTCAAGAAAACCTCACAAATCACATATACTTTTATAAGAAGTGTTTCTAATCAGAGTGGTACATTTATGAGTGGTAACCAATCAAGGAAACACCACAAAGCATTTATACTTCTATGAGAAGTATTTATAATCAGAGTACTTCATTTATTGATGGTAACCAATCAAGAAAACACCACATAGCACTTATACTTCTATTAGAAGTGTTTATATCAGAGTACTTCATTTATGAGTGTTAACCAATCAAGGAAACACCACAAAGCATTTATGCTTCCTTGAGTAGTGTTTCTAATCAAAGTACTTCATTCATGGGTGATAATAATTCAAGAAAACACCACAAAGCACATATACATCTATGAGAAATGGTTCCAATCAGAGTACTTCTTTTATGGGTGGTAAGCAATCAAGAAAACACCACAAATCAGTTATGCATCTATGAGAAGTGTTTCTAATCAAAGTACTTCATTTATTGGTGATAACCATTCAAGAAAACACCACAAAGTACTTATATTTCTATGATAAGTGTTTCTATTCAGAGTACTACATTTATGAGTGGTAAACCAGTAAAGAAAACACCATAAAGAATTTATGCTTCCATGAGAAGTGTTTGTAATCACACTACTTCATTTATTGGTGACAACCATTCAAAAAAACACAACAAAGCACTTATACTTGTATGAGAAGTGTTTATATCAGAGTACTTCATTTATGAGTGTTAACCAATCAAGGAAACACCACTAAGCATTTATGCTTCCTTGAGAAGTGTTTCTAATCAAAGTACTTCATTCATGGGTGATAATAATTCAAGAAAATACCACAAAGCACTTATGCTTCCATGAGAAGTATTTCTAGTCAGAGTTGTTCATTTATGGGTGATAACCAATCAAGAAAACACCACAAAGCTTTTATGCTTCTATAAGAAGTGTTTCTAATCAGAGTGTTACATTTAAGAGTGGTAAGTAATCAAGAAAACACCACAAAGCACATATACTTCTATGAGATGTGTTTCTAATTACAGTACAACATTTATGAGTGGTAACTAATCAAGAAATAACGCCACAAAATATTTATGCTTCTACGAGAAGTGTTTCTATTCAAAGTAATTAATTTATGGGTGATAACCATTCAAGAAAACACCACAAAGCACTTATGCTTCTATGAGAAGTGTTTCTAATCAGAGTGTTACATTTATGAGTGGTAACCAATCAAGAAAACACCACAAAGCACATATACTTCTATGAGATGTGTTTCTAATTACAGTACAACATTTATGAGTGGCAACTAATCAAGAAATAACGCCACAAAATATTTAGGCTTCTACGAGAAGTGTTTCTATTCAAAGTAATTCATTTATGGGTGATAACCATTCAAGAAAACACCACAAAGCACTTATGCTTCTATGAGAAGTGTTTCTAATCAGAGTGTTACATTTATGAGTGGTAACCAATCAAGAAAACACCACAAATCACATATACTTCTATGAGATGTGTTTCTAATTACAGTACATCATTTATGAGTGGTAACTAATCAAGAAATAACGCCACAAAATATTTATGCTTTTATGAGAATTGTTTCTATTCAAAGTAATTCATCTATGGGTGATAACCATTCAAGAAAACCTCACAAATCACATATACTTTTATGAGAAGTGTTTCTAATCAGAGTGGTACATTTATGAGTGGTAACCAATCAAGGAAACACCACAAAGCATTTATACTTCTATGAGAAGTATTTATAATCAGAGTACTTCATTTATTGATGGTAACCAATCAAGAAAACACCACATAGCACTTATACTTCTATTAGAAGTGTTTATATCAGAGTACTTCATTTATGAGTGTTAACCAATCAAGGAAACGCCACAAAGCATTTATGCTTCCTTGAGTAGTGTTTCTAATCAAAGTACTTCATTCATGGGTGATAATAATTCAAGAAAACACCACAAAGCACATATACACCTATGAGAAATGGTTCCAATCAGAGTACTTCTTTTATGGGTGGTAAGCAATCAAGAAAACACCACAAATCAGTTATGCATCTATGATAAGTGTTTCTAATCAAAGTACTTCATTTATTGGTGATAACCATTCAAGAAAACACCACAAAGTACTTATATTTCTATGATAAGTGTTTCTATTCAGAGTACTACATTTATGAGTGGTAAACCAGTAAAGAAAACACCATAAAGAATTTATGCTTCCATGAGAAGTGTTTGTAATCACAGTACTTCATTTATTGGTGACAAACATTCAAAAAAACACAACAAAGCACTTATACTTGTATGAGAAGTGTTTATATCAGAGTACTTCATTTATGAGTGTTAACCAATCAAGGAAACACCACTAAGCATTTATGCTTCCTTGAGAAGTGTTTCTAATCAAAGTACTTCATTCATGGGTGATAATAATTCAAGAAAATACCACAAAGCACTTATGCTTCCATGAGAAGTATTTCTAGTCAGAGTTGTTCATTTATGGGTGATAACCAATCAAGAAAACACCACAAAGCTTTTATGCTTCTATAAGAAGTGTTTCTAATCAGAGTGTTACATTTAAGAGTGGTAAGTAATCAAGAAAACACCACAAAGCACATATACTTCTATGAGATGTGTTTCTAATTACAGTACAACATTTATGAGTGGTAACTAATCAAGAAATAACGCCACAAAATATTTATGCTTCTACGAGAAGTGTTTCTATTCAAAGTAATTAATTTATGGGTGACAACCATTCAAAAAACACCACAAAGCACTTATGCTTCTATGAGAAGTGTTTCTAATCAGAGTGTTACATTTATGAGTGGTAACCAATCAAGAAAACACCACAAAGCACATATACTTCTATGAGATGTGTTTCTAATTACAGTACAACATTTATGAGTGGCAACTAATCAAGAAATAACGCCACAAAATATTTATGCTTTTATGAGAATTGTTTCTATTCAAAGTAATTCATCTATGGGTGATAACCATTCAAGAAAACCTCACAAATCACATATACTTTTATAAGAAGTGTTTCTAATCAGAGTGGTACATTTATGAGTGGTAACCAATCAAGGAAACACCACAAAGCATTTATACTTCTATGAGAAGTATTTATAATCAGAGTACTTCATTTATTGATGGTAACCAATCAAGAAAACACCACATAGCACTTATACTTCTATTAGAAGTGTTTATATCAGAGTACTTCATTTATGAGTGTTAACCAATCAAGGAAACACCACAAAGCATTTATGCTTCCTTGAGTAGTGTTTCTAATCAAAGTACTTCATTCATGGGTGATAATAATTCAAGAAAACACCACAAAGCACATATACATCTATGAGAAATGGTTCCAATCAGAGTACTTCTTTTATGGGTGGTAAGCAATCAAGAAAACACCACAAATCAGTTATGCTTCTACGAGAAGTGTTTCTATTCAAAGTAATTAATTTATGGGTGATAACCATTCAAAAAACACCACAAAGCACTTATGCTTCTATGAGAAGTGTTTCTAATCAGAGTGTTACATTTATGAGTGGTAACCAATCAAGAAAACACCCAAAGCACATATACTTCTATGAGATGTGTTTCTAATTACAGTACAACATTTATGAGTGGCAACTAATCAAGAAATAACGCCACAAAATATTTATGCTTCTACGAGAAGTGTTTCTATTCAAAGTAATTCATTTATGGGTGATAACCATTCAAGAAAACACCACAAATCAGTTATGCATCTATGAGAAGTGTTTCTAATCAAAGTACTTCATTTATTGGTGATAACCATTCAAGAAAACACCACAAAGTACTTATATTTCTATGATAAGTGTTTCTATTCAGAGTACTACATTTATGAGTGGTAAACCAGTAAAGAAAACACCATAAAGAATTTATGCTTCCATGAGAAGTGTTTGTAATCACACTACTTCATTTATTGGTGACAACCATTCAAAAAAACACAACAAAGCACTTATACTTGTATGAGAAGTGTTTATATCAGAGTACTTCATTTATGAGTGTTAACCAATCAAGGAAACACCACTAAGCATTTATGCTTCCTTGAGAAGTGTTTCTAATCAAAGTACTTCATTCATGGGTGATAATAATTCAAGAAAATACCACAAAGCACTTATGCTTCCATGAGAAGTATTTCTAGTCAGAGTTGTTCATTTATGGGTGATAACCAATCAAGAAAACACCACAAAGCTTTTATGCTTCTATAAGAAGTGTTTCTAATCAGAGTGTTACATTTAAGAGTGGTAAGTAATCAAGAAAACACCACAAAGCACATATACTTCTATGAGATGTGTTTCTAATTACAGTACAACATTTATGAGTGGTAACTAATCAAGAAATAACGCCACAAAATATTTATGCTTCTACGAGAAGTGTTTCTATTCAAAGTAATTAATTTATGGGTGACAACCATTCAAAAAACACCACAAAGCACTTATGCTTCTATGAGAAGTGTTTCTAATCAGAGTGTTACATTTATGAGTGGTAACCAATCAAGAAAACACCACAAAGCACATATACTTCTATGAGATGTGTTTCTAATTACAGTACAACATTTATGAGTGGTAACTAATCAAGAAATAACGCCACAAAATATTTATGCTTTTATGAGAATTGTTTCTATTCAAAGTAATTCATCTATGGGTGATAACCATTCAAGAAAACCTCACAAATCACATATACTTTTATAAGAAGTGTTTCTAATCAGAGTGGTACATTTATGAGTGGTAACCAATCAAGGAAACACCACAAAGCATTTATACTTCTATGAGAAGTATTTATAATCAGAGTACTTCATTTATTGATGGTAACCAATCAAGAAAACACCACATAGCACTTATACTTCTATTAGAAGTGTTTATATCAGAGTACTTCATTTATGAGTGTTAACCAATCAAGGAAACACCACAAAGCATTTATGCTTCCTTGAGTAGTGTTTCTAATCAAAGTACTTCATTCATGGGTGATAATAATTCAAGAAAACACCACAAAGCACATATACATCTATGAGAAATGGTTCCAATCAGAGTACTTCTTTTATGGGTGGTAAGCAATCAAGAAAACACCACAAATCAGTTATGCTTCTACGAGAAGTGTTTCTATTCAAAGTAATTAATTTATGGGTGATAACCATTCAAAAAACACCACAAAGCACTTATGCTTCTATGAGAAGTGTTTCTAATCAGAGTGTTACATTTATGAGTGGTAACCAATCAAGAAAACACCCAAAGCACATATACTTCTATGAGATGTGTTTCTAATTACAGTACAACATTTATGAGTGGCAACTAATCAAGAAATAACGCCACAAAATATTTATGCTTCTACGAGAAGTGTTTCTATTCAAAGTAATTCATTTATGGGTGATAACCATTCAAGAAAACACCACAAATCAGTTATGCATCTATGAGAAGTGTTTCTAATCAAAGTACTTCATTTATTGGTGATAACCATTCAAGAAAACACCACAAAGTACTTATATTTCTATGATAAGTGTTTCTATTCAGAGTACTACATTTATGAGTGGTAAACCAGTAAAGAAAACACCATAAAGAATTTATGCTTCCATGAGAAGTGTTTGTAATCACACTACTTCATTTATTGGTGACAACCATTCAAAAAAACACAACAAAGCACTTATACTTGTATGAGAAGTGTTTATATCAGAGTACTTCATTTATGAGTGTTAACCAATCAAGGAAACACCACTAAGCATTTATGCTTCCTTGAGAAGTGTTTCTAATCAAAGTACTTCATTCATGGGTGATAATAATTCAAGAAAATAACACAAAGCACTTATGCTTCCATGAGAAGTATTTCTAGTCAGAGTTGTTCATTTATGGGTGATAACCAATCAAGAAAACACCACAAAGCTTTTATGCTTCTATAAGAAGTGTTTCTAATCAGAGTGTTACATTTAAGAGTGGTAAGTAATCAAGAAAACACCACAAAGCACATATACTTCTATGAGATGTGTTTCTAATTACAGTACAACATTTATGAGTGGTAACTAATCAAGAAATAACGCCACAAAATATTTATGCTTCTACGAGAAGTGTTTCTATTCAAAGTAATTAATTTATGGGTGATAACCATTCAAGAAAACACCACAAAGCACTTATGCTTCTATGAGAAGTGTTTCTAATCAGAGTGTTACATTTATGAGTGGTAACCAATCAAGAAAACACCACAAAGCACATATACTTCTATGAGATGTGTTTCTAATTACAGTACAACATTTATGAGTGGCAACTAATCAAGAAATAACGCCACAAAATATTTAGGCTTCTACGAGAAGTGTTTCTATTCAAAGTTATTCATTTATGGGTGATAACCATTCAAGAAAACACCACAAAGCACTTATGCTTCTATGAGAAGTGTTTCTAATCAGAGTGTTACATTTATGAGTGGTAACCAATCAAGAAAACACCACAAAGCACATATACTTCTATGAGATGTGTTTCTAATTACAGTACAACATTTATGAGTGGCAACTAATCAACAAATAACGCCACAAAATAATTATGCTTTTATGAGAATTGTTTCTATTCAAAGTAATTCATCTATGGGTGATAACCATTCAAGAAAACCTCACAAATCACATATACTTTTATAAGAAGTGTTTCTAATCAGAGTGGTACATTTATGAGTGGTAACCAATCAAGAAAACACCACAAAGCATTTATACTTCTATGAGAAGTATTTATAATCAGAGTACTTCATTTATTGATGGTAACCAATCAAGAAAACACCACATAGCACTTATACTTCTATTAGAAGTGTTTATATCAGAGTACTTCATTTATGAGTGTTAACCAATCAAGGAAACACCACAAAGCATTTATGCTTCCTTGAGTAGTGTTTCTAATCAAAGTACTTCATTCATGGGTGATAATAATTCAAGAAAACACCACAAAGCACATATACATCTATGAGAAATGGTTCCAATCAGAGTACTTCTTTTATGGGTGGTAAGCAATCAAGAAAACACCACAAATCAGTTATGCTTCTACGAGAAGTGTTTCTATTCAAAGTAATTAATTTATGGGTGATAACCATTCAAAAAACACCACAAAGCACTTATGCTTCTATGAGAAGTGTTTCTAATCAGAGTGTTACATTTATGAGTGGTAACCAATCAAGAAAACACCACAAAGCACATATACTTCTATGAGATGTGTTTCTAATTACAGTACATCATTTATGAGTGGCAACTAATCAAGAAATAACGCCACAAAATATTTATGCTTCTACGAGAAGTGTTTCTATTCAAAGTAATTCATTTATGGGTGATAACCATTCAAGAAAACACCACAAATCAGTTATGCATCTATGAGAAGTGTTTCTAATCAAAGTACTTCATTTATTGGTGATAACCAATCAAAAAAACACCACAAAGTACTTATATTTCTATGATAAGTGTTTCTATTCAGAGTACTACATTTATGAGTGGTAAACCAGTAAAGAAAACACCATAAAGAATTTATGCTTCCATGAGAAGTGTTTGTAATCACAGTACTTCATTTATTGGTGACAAACATTCAAAAAAACACAACAAAGCACTTATACTTGTATGAGAAGTGTTTATATCAGAGTACTTCATTTATGAGTGTTAACCAATCAAGGAAACACCACTAAGCATTTATGCTTCCTTGAGAAGTGTTTCTAATCAAAGTACTTCATTCATGGGTGATAATAATTCAAGAAAATACCACAAAACACTTATGCTTCCATGAGAAGTATTTCTAGTCAGAGTTGTTCATTTATGGGTGATAACCAATCAAGAAAACACCACAAAGCTTTTATGCTTATATAAGAAGTGTTTCTAATCAGAGTGTTACATTTAAGAGTGGTAAGTAATCAAGAAAACACCACAAAGCACATATACTTCTATGAGATGTGTTTCTAATTACAGTACAACATTTATGAGTGGTAACTAATCAAGAAATAACGCCACAAAATATTTATGCTTCTACGAGAAGTGTTTCTATTCAAAGTAATTAATTTATGGGTGATAACCATTCAAGAAAACACCACAAAGCACTTATGCTTCTATGAGAAGTGTTTCTAATCAGAGTGTTACATTTATGAGTGGTAACCAATCAAGAAAACACCACAAAGCACATATACTTCTATGAGATGTGTTTCTAATTACAGTACAGCATTTATGAGTGGCAACTAATCAAGAAATAACGCCACAAAATATTTATGCTTCTACGAGAAGTGTTTCTATTCAAAGAAATTCATTTATGGGTGATAACCATTCAAGAAAACACCACAAATCAGTTATGCATCTATGATAAGTTTTCTAATCAAAGTACTTCATTTATTGGTGATAACCATTCAAGAAAACACCACAAAGTACTTATATTTCTATGATAAGTGTTTCTATTCAGAGTACTACATTTATGAGTGGTAAACCAATAAAGAAAACACCATAAAGAATTTATGCTTCCATGAGAAGTGTTTGTAATCACAGTACTTCATTTATTGGCGACAACCATTCAAAAAAACACAACAAAGCACTTAGACTTGTATGAGAAGTGTTTCTAATCAGAGTACTTCATTTATTAGTGATAACCAATCAAGAAAACACCACAAAACACTTATGCTTACATGAGAAGTGTTTCTAATCGTACTTTATTTATGAGTGATAATAATTCTAGAAAATACCACAAAGCACTTATGCTTCCATGAGAAGTATTTCTAGTCAGAGTTGTTCATTTATGGGTGATAACCAATCAAGAAAACACCACAAAGCTTTTATGCTTCTATGAGAAGTGTTTCTAATCAGAGTGTTACATTTAAGAGTCGCAACTAATCAAGAAATAACGCCACAAAATATTTATGCTTTTATGAGAATTGTTTCTATTCAAAGTAATTCATCTATGGGTGATAACCATTCAAGAAAACCTCACAAATCACATATACTTTTATAAGAAGTGTTTCTAATCAGAGTGGTACATTTATGAGTGGTAACCAATCAAGGAAACACCACAAAGCATTTATACTTCTATGAGAAGTATTTATAATCAGAGTACTTCATTTATTGATGGTAACCAATCAAGAAAACACCACATAGCACTTATACTTCTATTAGAAGTGTTTATATCAGAGTACTTCATTTATGAGTGTTAACCAATCAAGGAAACACCACAAAGCATTTATGCTTCCTTGAGTAGTGTTTCTAATCAAAGTACTTCATTCATGGGTGATAATAATTCAAGAAAACACCACAAAGCACATATACATCTATGAGAAATGGTTCCAATCAGAGTACTTCTTTTATGGGTGGTAAGCAATCAAGAAAACACCACAAATCAGTTATGCTTCTACGAGAAGTGTTTCTATTCAAAGTAATTAATTTATGGGTGATAACCATTCAAAAAACACCACAAAGCATTTATGCTTCTATGAGAAGTGTTTCTAATCAGAGTGTTACATTTATGAGTGGTAACCAATCAAGAAAACACCACAAAGCACATATACTTCTATGAGATGTGTTTCTAATTACAGTACATCATTTATGAGTGGCAACTAATCAAGAAATAACGCCACAAAATATTTATGCTTCTACGAGAAGTGTTTCTATTCAAAATAATTCATTTATGGGTGATAACCATTCAAGAAAACACCACAAATCAGTTATGCATCTATGAGAAGTGTTTCTAATCAAAGTACTTCATTTATTGGTGATAACCATTCAAAAAAACACCACAAAGTACTTATATTTCTATGATAAGTGTTTCTATTCAGAGTACTACATTTATGAGTGGTAAACCAGTAAAGAAAACACCATAAAGAATTTATGCTTCCATGAGAAGTGTTTGTAATCACAGTACTTCATTTATTGGTGACAAACATTCAAAAAAACACAACAAAGCACTTATACTTGTATGAGAAGTGTTTATATCAGAGTACTTCATTTATGAGTGTTAACCAATCAAGGAAACACCACTAAGCATTTATGCTTCCTTGAGAAGTGTTTCTAATCAAAGTACTTCATTCATGGGTGATAATAATTCAAGAAAATACCACAAAACACTTATGCTTCCATGAGAAGTATTTCTAGTCAGAGTTGTTCATTTATGGGTGATAACCAATCAAGAAAACACCACAAAGCTTTTATGCTTATATAAGAAGTGTTTCTAATCAGAGTGTTACATTTAAGAGTGGTAAGTAATCAAGAAAACACCACAAAGCACATATACTTCTATGAGATGTGTTTCTAATTACAGTACAACATTTATGAGTGGTAACTAATCAAGAAATAACGCCACAAAATATTTATGCTTCTACGAGAAGTGTTTCTATTCAAAGTAATTAATTTATGGGTGATAACCATTCAAGAAAACACCACAAAGCACTTATGCTTCTATGAGAAGTGTTTCTAATCAGAGTGTTACATTTATGAGTGGTAACCAATCAAGAAAACACCACAAAGCACATATACTTCTATGAGATGTGTTTCTAATTACAGTACAACATTTATGAGTGGCAACTAATCAAGAAATAACGCCACAAAATATTTATGCTTCTACGAGAAGTGTTTCTATTCAAAGAAATTCATTTATGGGTGATAACCATTCAAGAAAACACCACAAATCAGTTATGCATCTATGATAAGTTTTCTAATCAAAGTACTTCATTTATTGGTGATAACCATTCAAGAAAACACCACAAAGTACTTATATTTCTATGATAAGTGTTTCTATTCAGAGTACTACATTTATGAGTGGTAAACCAATAAAGAAAACACCATAAAGAATTTATGCTTCCATGAGAAGTGTTTGTAATCACAGTACTTCATTTATTGGCGACAACCATTCAAAAAAACACAACAAAGCACTTAGACTTGTATGAGAAGTGTTTCTAATCAGAGTACTTCATTTATTAGTGATAACCAATCAAGAAAACACCACAAAACACTTATGCTTACATGAGAAGTGTTTCTAATCGTACTTTATTTATGAGTGATAATAATTCTAGAAAATACCACAAAGCACTTATGCTTCCATGAGAAGTATTTCTAGTCAGAGTTGTTCATTTATGGGTGATAACCAATCAAGAAAACACCACAAAGCTTTTATGCTTCTATGAGAAGTGTTTCTAATCAGAGTGTTACATTTAAGAGTCGCAACTAATCAAGAAATAACGCCACAAAATATTTATGCTTTTATGAGAATTGTTTCTATTCAAAGTAATTCATCTATGGGTGATAACCATTCAAGAAAACCTCACAAATCACATATACTTTTATAAGAAGTGTTTCTAATCAGAGTGGTACATTTATGAGTGGTAACCAATCAAGGAAACACCACAAAGCATTTATACTTCTATGAGAAGTATTTATAATCAGAGTACTTCATTTATTGATGGTAACCAATCAAGAAAACACCACATAGCACTTATACTTCTATTAGAAGTGTTTATATCAGAGTACTTCATTTATGAGTGTTAACCAATCAAGGAAACACCACAAAGCATTTATGCTTCCTTGAGTAGTGTTTCTAATCAAAGTACTTCATTCATGGGTGATAATAATTCAAGAAAACACCACAAAGCACATATACATCTATGAGAAATGGTTCCAATCAGAGTACTTCTTTTATGGGTGGTAAGCAATCAAGAAAACACCACAAATCAGTTATGCTTCTACGAGAAGTGTTTCTATTCAAAGTAATTAATTTATGGGTGATAACCATTCAAAAAACACCACAAAGCACTTATTCTTCTATGAGAAGTGTTTCTAATCAGAGTGTTACATTTATGAGTGGTAACCAATCAAGAAAACACCACAAAGCACATATACTTCTATGAGATGTGTTTCTAATTACAGTACATCATTTATGAGTGGCAACTAATCAAGAAATAACGCCACAAAATATTTATGCTTCTACGAGAAGTGTTTCTATTCAAAATAATTCATTTATGGGTGATAACCATTCAAGAAAACACCACAAATCAGTTATGCATCTATGAGAAGTGTTTCTAATCAAAGTACTTCATTTATTGGTGATAACCATTCAAAAAAACACCACAAAGTACTTATATTTCTATGATAAGTGTTTCTATTCAGAGTACTACATTTATGAGTGGTAAACCAGTAAAGAAAACACCATAAAGAATTTATGCTTCCATGAGAAGTGTTTGTAATCACAGTACTTCATTTATTGGTGACAAACATTCAAAAAAACACAACAAAGCACTTATACTTGTATGAGAAGTGTTTATATCAGAGTACTTCATTTATGAGTGTTAACCAATCAAGGAAACACCACTAAGCATTTATGCTTCCTTGAGAAGTGTTTCTAATCAAAGTACTTCATTCATGGGTGATAATAATTCAAGAAAATACCACAAAACACTTATGCTTCCATGAGAAGTATTTCTAGTCAGAGTTGTTCATTTATGGGTGATAACCAATCAAGAAAACACCACAAAGCTTTTATGCTTATATAAGAAGTGTTTCTAATCAGAGTGTTACATTTAAGAGTGGTAAGTAATCAAGAAAACACCACAAAGCACATATACTTCTATGAGATGTGTTTCTAATTACAGTACAACATTTATGAGTGGTAACTAATCAAGAAATAACGCCACAAAATATTTATGCTTCTACGAGAAGTGTTTCTATTCAAAGTAATTAATTTATGGGTGATAACCATTCAAGAAAACACCACAAAGCACTTATGCTTCTATGAGAAGTGTTTCTAATCAGAGTGTTACATTTATGAGTGGTAACCAATCAAGAAAACACCACAAAGCACATATACTTCTATGAGATGTGTTTCTAATTACAGTACAACATTTATGAGTGGCAACTAATCAAGAAATAACGCCACAAAATATTTATGCTTCTACGAGAAGTGTTTCTATTCAAAGAAATTCATTTATGGGTGATAACCATTCAAGAAAACACCACAAATCAGTTATGCATCTATGATAAGTTTTCTAATCAAAGTACTTCATTTATTGGTGATAACCATTCAAGAAAACACCACAAAGTACTTATATTTCTATGATAAGTGTTTCTATTCAGAGTACTACATTTATGAGTGGTAAACCAATAAAGAAAACACCATAAAGAATTTATGCTTCCATGAGAAGTGTTTGTAATCACAGTACTTCATTTATTGGCGACAACCATTCAAAAAAACACAACAAAGCACTTAGACTTGTATGAGAAGTGTTTCTAATCAGAGTACTTCATTTATTAGTGATAACCAATCAAGAAAACACCACAAAACACTTATGCTTACATGAGAAGTGTTTCTAATCGTACTTTATTTATGAGTGATAATAATTCTAGAAAATACCACAAAGCACTTATGCTTCCATGAGAAGTATTTCTAGTCAGAGTTGTTCATTTATGGGTGATAACCAATCAAGAAAACACCACAAAGCTTTTATGCTTCTATGAGAAGTGTTTCTAATCAGAGTGTTACATTTAAGAGTCGCAACTAATCAAGAAATAACGCCACAAAATATTTATGCTTTTATGAGAATTGTTTCTATTCAAAGTAATTCATCTATGGGTGATAACCATTCAAGAAAACCTCACAAATCACATATACTTTTATAAGAAGTGTTTCTAATCAGAGTGGTACATTTATGAGTGGTAACCAATCAAGGAAACACCACAAAGCATTTATACTTCTATGAGAAGTATTTATAATCAGAGTACTTCATTTATTGATGGTAACCAATCAAGAAAACACCACATAGCACTTATACTTCTATTAGAAGTGTTTATATCAGAGTACTTCATTTATGAGTGTTAACCAATCAAGGAAACACCACAAAGCATTTATGCTTCCTTGAGTAGTGTTTCTAATCAAAGTACTTCATTCATGGGTGATAATAATTCAAGAAAACACCACAAAGCACATATACATCTATGAGAAATGGTTCCAATCAGAGTACTTCTTTTATGGGTGGTAAGCAATCAAGAAAACACCACAAATCAGTTATGCTTCTACGAGAAGTGTTTCTATTCAAAGTAATTAATTTATGGGTGATAACCATTCAAAAAACACCACAAAGCACTTATTCTTCTATGAGAAGTGTTTCTAATCAGAGTGTTACATTTATGAGTGGTAACCAATCAAGAAAACACCACAAAGCACATATACTTCTATGAGATGTGTTTCTAATTACAGTACATCATTTATGAGTGGCAACTAATCAAGAAATAACGCCACAAAATATTTATGCTTCTACGAGAAGTGTTTCTATTCAAAATAATTCATTTATGGGTGATAACCATTCAAGAAAACACCACAAATCAGTTATGCATCTATGAGAAGTGTTTCTAATCAAAGTACTTCATTTATTGGTGATAACCATTCAAAAAAACACCACAAAGTACTTATATTTCTATGATAAGTGTTTCTATTCAGAGTACTACATTTATGAGTGGTAAACCAGTAAAGAAAACACCATAAAGAATTTATGCTTCCATGAGAAGTGTTTGTAATCACAGTACTTCATTTATTGGTGACAAACATTCAAAAAAACACAACAAAGCACTTATACTTGTATGAGAAGTGTTTATATCAGAGTACTTCATTTATGAGTGTTAACCAATCAAGGAAACACCACTAAGCATTTATGCTTCCTTGAGAAGTGTTTCTAATCAAAGTACTTCATTCATGGGTGATAATAATTCAAGAAAATACCACAAAACACTTATGCTTCCATGAGAAGTATTTCTAGTCAGAGTTGTTCATTTATGGGTGATAACCAATCAAGAAAACACCACAAAGCTTTTATGCTTATATAAGAAGTGTTTCTAATCAGAGTGTTACATTTAAGAGTGGTAAGTAATCAAGAAAACACCACAAAGCACATATACTTCTATGAGATGTGTTTCTAATTACAGTACAACATTTATGAGTGGTAACTAATCAAGAAATAACGCCACAAAATATTTATGCTTCTACGAGAAGTGTTTCTATTCAAAGTAATTAATTTATGGGTGATAACCATTCAAGAAAACACCACAAAGCACTTATGCTTCTATGAGAAGTGTTTCTAATCAGAGTGTTACATTTATGAGTGGTAACCAATCAAGAAAACACCACAAAGCACATATACTTCTATGAGATGTGTTTCTAATTACAGTACAACATTTATGAGTGGCAACTAATCAAGAAATAACGCCACAAAATATTTATGCTTCTACGAGAAGTGTTTCTATTCAAAGAAATTCATTTATGGGTGATAACCATTCAAGAAAACACCACAAATCAGTTATGCATCTATGATAAGTTTTCTAATCAAAGTACTTCATTTATTGGTGATAACCATTCAAGAAAACACCACAAAGTACTTATATTTCTATGATAAGTGTTTCTATTCAGAGTACTACATTTATGAGTGGTAAACCAATAAAGAAAACACCATAAAGAATTTATGCTTCCATGAGAAGTGTTTGTAATCACAGTACTTCATTTATTGGCGACAACCATTCAAAAAAACACAACAAAGCACTTAGACTTGTATGAGAAGTGTTTCTAATCAGAGTACTTCATTTATTAGTGATAACCAATCAAGAAAACACCACAAAACACTTATGCTTACATGAGAAGTGTTTCTAATCGTACTTTATTTATGAGTGATAATAATTCTAGAAAATACCACAAAGCACTTATGCTTCCATGAGAAGTATTTCTAGTCAGAGTTGTTCATTTATGGGTGATAACCAATCAAGAAAACACCACAAAGCTTTTATGCTTCTATGAGAAGTGTTTCTAATCAGAGTGTTACATTTAAGAGTCGCAACTAATCAAGAAATAACGCCACAAAATATTTATGCTTTTATGAGAATTGTTTCTATTCAAAGTAATTCATCTATGGGTGATAACCATTCAAGAAAACCTCACAAATCACATATACTTTTATAAGAAGTGTTTCTAATCAGAGTGGTACATTTATGAGTGGTAACCAATCAAGGAAACACCACAAAGCATTTATACTTCTATGAGAAGTATTTATAATCAGAGTACTTCATTTATTGATGGTAACCAATCAAGAAAACACCACATAGCACTTATACTTCTATTAGAAGTGTTTATATCAGAGTACTTCATTTATGAGTGTTAACCAATCAAGGAAACACCACAAAGCATTTATGCTTCCTTGAGTAGTGTTTCTAATCAAAGTACTTCATTCATGGGTGATAATAATTCAAGAAAACACCACAAAGCACATATACATCTATGAGAAATGGTTCCAATCAGAGTACTTCTTTTATGGGTGGTAAGCAATCAAGAAAACACCACAAATCAGTTATGCTTCTACGAGAAGTGTTTCTATTCAAAGTAATTAATTTATGGGTGATAACCATTCAAAAAACACCACAAAGCACTTATGCTTCTATGAGAAGTGTTTCTAATCAGAGTGTTACAATTATGAGTGGTAACCAATCAAGAAAACACCACAAAGCACATATACTTCTATGAGATGTGTTTCTAATTACAGTACATCATTTATGAGTGGCAACTAATCAAGAAATAACGCCACAAAATATTTATGCTTCTACGAGAAGTGTTTCTATTCAAAGTAATTCATTTATGGGTGATAACCATTCAAGAAAACACCACAAATCAGTTATGCATCTATGAGAAGTGTTTCTAATCAAAGTACTTCATTTATTGGTGATAACCATTCAAAAAAACACCACAAAGTACTTATATTTCTATGATAAGTGTTTCTATTCAGAGTATTACATTTATGAGTGGTAAACCAGTAAAGAAAACACCATAAAGAATTTATGCTTCCATGAGAAGTGTTTGTAATCACAGTACTTCATTTATTGGTGACAAACATTCAAAAAAACACAACAAAGCACTTATACTTGTATGAGAAGTGTTTATATCAGAGTACTTCATTTATGAGTGTTAACCAATCAAGGAAACACCACTAAGCATTTATGCTTCCTTGAGAAGTGTTTCTAAACAAAGTACTTCATTCATGGGTGATAATAATTCAAGAAAATACCACAAAGCACTTATGCTTCCATGAGAAGTATTTCTAGTCAGAGTTGTTCATTTATGGGTGATAACCAATCAAGAAAACACCACAAAGCTTTTATGCTTATATAAGAAGTGTTTCTAATCAGAGTGTTACATTTAAGAGTGGTAAGTAATCAAGAAAACACCACAAAGCACATATACTTCTATGAGATGTGTTTCTAATTACAGTACAACATTTATGAGTGGTAACTAATCAAGAAATAACGCCACAAAATATTTATGCTTCTACGAGAAGTGTTTCTATTCAAAGTAATTAATTTATGGGTGATAACCATTCAAGAAAACACCACAAAGCACTTATGCTTCTATGAGAAGTGTTTCTAATCAGAGTGTTACATTTATGAGTGGTAACCAATCAAGAAAACACCACAAAGCACATATACTTCTATGAGATGTGTTTCTAATTACAGTACAACATTTATGAGTGGCAACTAATCAAGAAATAACGCCACAAAATATTTATGCTTCTACGAGAAGTGTTTCTATTCAAAGAAATTCATTTATGTGTGATAACCATTCAAGAAAACACCACAAATCAGTTATGCATCTATGATAAGTTTTCTAATCAAAGTACTTCATTTATTGGTGATAACCATTCAAGAAAACACCACAAAGTACTTATATTTCTATGATAAGTGTTTCTATTCAGAGTACTACATTTATGAGTGGTAAACCAATAAAGAAAACACCATAAAGAATTTATGCTTCCATGAGAAGTGTTTGTAATCACAGTACTTCATTTATTGGCGACAACCATTCAAAAAAACACAACAAAGCACTTAGACTTGTATGAGAAGTGTTTCTAATCAGAGTACTTCATTTATTAGTGATAACCAATCAAGAAAACACCACAAAACACTTATGCTTACATGAGAAGTGTTTCTAATCGTACTTTATTTATGAGTGATAATAATTCTAGAAAATACCACAAAGCACTTATGCTTCCATGAGAAGTATTTCTAGTCAGAGTTGTTCATTTATGGGTGATAACCAATCAAGAAAACACCACAAAGCTTTTATGCTTCTATGAGAAGTGTTTCTAATCAGAGTGTTACATTTAAGAGTGGTAACTAATCAAGAAAACACCACAAAGCACATATACTTCTATGAGATGTGTTTCTAATTAGAGTACAACATTTATGAGTGGTAACCAATTAAGAAAACACCACAAAATATTTATGCTTCTATGAGAATTGTTTCTATTCAAAGTAATTCATCTATTGGTGATAACCATTCAAGAAAACCTCACAAATCACATATACTTTTATGAGAAGTGTTTCTAATCAGAGTGGTAACATTTATGAGTGGTAACCAATCAAGGAAACACCACAAAGCATTTATACTTCTATGAGAAGTATTTATAATCAGAGTACTTCATTTATTGATGGTAACCAATCAAGAAAACACCACAAAACACATATACTTCTATGAGATGTGTTTCTAATTACAGTACAACATTTATGAGTGGTAACTAATCAAGAAATAACGCCACAAAATATTTATGCTTCTACGAGAAGTGTTTCTATTCAAAGTAATTCATTTATGGGTGATAACCATTCAAGAAAACTCCACAAAGCACTTATGCTTCTATGAGAAGTGTTTCTAATCAGAGTGTTACATTTATGAGTGGTAACCAATCAAGAAAACACCACAAAGCACATATACTTCTATGAGATGTGTTTCTAATTAGAGTACAACATTTATGAGTGGTAACCAATTAAGAAAACACCACAAAATATTTATGTTTCTATGAGAATTGGTTCTATTGAAAGTAATTGATCTATGGGTGATAACCATTCAAGAAAACCTCACAAATCACATATACTTTTATGAGAAGTGTTTCTAATCAGAGTGGTACATTTATGAGTGGTAACCAATCAAGGAAACACCACAAAGCATTTATACTTCTATGAGAAGTATTTATAATCAGAGTACTTCATTTATTGATGGTAACCAATCAAGAAAACACCACATAGCACTTATACTTCTATTAGAAGTGTTTATATCAGAGTACTTCATTTATTAGTGTTAACCAATAAAGGAAACACCACAAAGCATTTATGCTTCCTTGAGTAGTGTTTCTAATCAAAGTACTTCATTCATGGGTGATAATAATTCAAGAAAACACCACAAAGCACATATACATCTATGAGAAATGGTTCCAATCAGAGTACTTCTTTTATGGTTGGTAAGCAATCAAGAAAACACCACAAATCAGTTATGCATCTATGAGAAGTGTTTCTAATCAAAGTACTTCATTTATTGGTGATAACCATTCAAGAAAACACCACAAAGTACTTATATTTCTATGATAAGTGTTTCTATTCAGAGTACTACATTTATGAGTGGTAAACCAATAAAGAAAACACCATAAAGAATTTATGCTTCCATGAGAAGTGTTTGTAATCACAGTACTTCATTTAATGGTGACAACCATTCAAAAAAACACAACAAAGCACTTATACTTGTATGAGAAGTGTTTCTAATCAGAGTACTTCATTTATTAGTGATAACCAATCAAGAAAACACCACAAAACACTTATGCTTACATGAGAAGTGTTTCTAATCGTACTTTATTTATGAGTGATAATAATTCAAGAAAATACCACAAAGCACTTATGCTTCCATGAGAAGTATTTCTAGTCAGAGTTGTTCATTTATGGGTGATAACCAATCAAGAAAACACCACAAAGCTTTTATGCTTATATGAGAAGTGTTTCTAATCAGAGTGTTACATTTATGAGTGGTAACCAATCAAGAAAACACCACAAAGCACATATACTTCTATGAGATGTGTTTCTAATTACAGTACAACATTTTTGAGTGGTAACTAATCAAGAAATAACGTCACAAAATTTATGCTTCTACGAGAAATGTTTCTATTCAAAGTAATTCATTTATGGGTGATAACCATTCAAGAAAACACCACAAAGCACTTATGCTTCTATGAGAAGTGTTTCTAATCAGAGTGTTACATTTATGAGTGGCAACCAATCAAGAAAACACCACAAAGCACATATACTTCTATGAGATGTGTTTCTAATTAGAGTACAACATTTTTGAGTGGTAACTAATCAAGAAATAACGCCACAAAATATTTATGCTTCTACGAGAAGTGTTTCTATTCAAAGTAATTAATTTATGGGTGATAACCATTCAAGAAAACACCACAAAGCACTTATGCTTCTATGAGAAGTGTTTCTAATCAGAGTGTTACATTTATGAGTGGTAACCAATCAAGAAAACACCACAAAGCACATATACTTCTATGAGATGTGTTTCTAATTACAGTACAACATTTATGAGTGGCAACTAATCAAGAAATAACGCCACAAAATATTTATGCTTCTACGAGAAGTGTTTCTATTCAAAGTAATTAATTTATGGGTGATAACCATTCAAGAAAACACCACAAAGCACTTATGCTTCTATGAGAAGTGTTTCTAATCAGAGTGTTACATTTATGAGTGGCAACCAATCAAGAAAACACCACAAAGCACATATACTTCTATGAGATGTGTTTCTAATTAGAGTACAACATTTATGAGTGGTAACTAATCAAGAAATAACGCCACAAAATATTTATGCTTCTATGAGAATTGTTTCTATTCAAAGTAATTCATCTATGGGTGATAACCATTCAAGAAAACCTCACAAATCACATATACTTTTATGAGAAGTGTTTCTAATCAGAGTGGTACATTAATGAGTGGTAACCAATCAAGAAAACACCACAAAGCATTTATACTTCTATGAGAAGTATTTATAATCAGAGTACTTCATTCATGGGTGATAATAATTCAAGAAAACACCACAAAGCACATATACATCTATGAGAAATGGTTCCAATCAGAGTACTTCTTTTATGGGCGGTAAGCAATCAAGAAAACACCACAAATCAGTTATGCATCTATGAGAAGTGTTTCTAATCAAAGTACTTCATTTATTGGTGATAACCATTCAAGAAAACACCACAAAGTACTTATATTTCTATGATAAGTGTTTCTATTCAGAGTACTACATTTATGAGTGGTAAACCAATAAAGAAAACACCATAAAGAATTTATGCTTCCATGAGAAGTGTTTGTAATCACAGTACTTCATTTAATGGTGACAACCATTCAAAAAAACACAACAAAGCACTTATACTTGTATGAGAAGTGTTTCTAATCAGAGTACTTCATTTATTAGTGATAACCAATCAAGAAAACACCACAAAACATTTATGCTTACATGAGAAGTGTTTCTAATCGTACTTTATTTATGAGTGATAATAATTCAAGAAAATACCACAAAGCACTTATGCTTCCATGAGAAGTATTTCTAGTCAGAGTTGTTCATTTATTGGTGATAACCAATCAAGAAAACACCACAAAGCTTTTATACTTATATGAGAAGTGTTTCTAATCAGAGTGTTACATTTATGAGTGGTAACCAATCAAGAAAACACCACAAAGCACATATACTTCTATGAGATGTGTTTCTAATTACAGTACAACATTTTTGAGTGGTAACTAATCAAGAAATAACGTCACAAAATTTATGCTTCTACGAGAAATGTTTCTATTCAAAGTAATTCATTTATGGGTGATAACCATTCAAGAAAACACCACAAAGCACTTATGCTTCTATGAGAAGTGTTTCTAATCAGAGTGTTACATTTATGAGTGGCAACCAATCAAGAAAACACCACAAAGCATATATACTTCTATGAGATGTGTTTCTAATTAGAGTACAACATTTATGAGTGGTAACCAATTAAGAAAACACCACAAAATATTTATGCTTCTATGAGAATTGTTTCTATTCAAAGTAATTCATCTATTGGTGATAACCATTCAAGAAAACCTCACAAATCACATATACTTTTATGAGAAGTGTTTCTAATCAGAGTGGTACATTTATGAGTGGTAACCAATCAAGGAAACACCACAAAGCATTTATACTTCTATGAGAAGTATTTATAATCAGGGTACTTAATTTATTGATGGTAACCAATCAAGAAAACACCACATAGCACTTATACTTCTATTAGAAGTGTTTATATCAGAGTACTTCATTTATTAGTGTTAACCAATCAAGGAAACACCACATAGCATTTATGCTTCCTTGAGTAGTGTTTCTAATCAAAGTACTTCATTCATGGGTGATAATAATTCAAGAAAACACCACAAAGTACTTATATTTCTATGATAAGTGTTTCTATTCAGAGTGTTACATTTAAGAGTGGTAAGTAATCAAGAAAACACCACAAAGCACATATACTTCTATGAGATGTGTTTCTAATTACAGTACAACATTTATGAGTGGTAACTAATCAAGAAATAACGCCACAAAATATTTATGCTTCTACGAGAAGTGTTTCTATTCAAAGTAATTAATTTATGGGTGATAACCATTCAAGAAAACACCACAAAGCACTTATGCTTCTATGAGAAGTGTTTCTAATCAGAGTGTTACATTTATGAGTGGTAACCAATCAAGAAAACACCACAAAGCACATATACTTCTATGAGATGTGTTTCTAATTACAGTACAACATTTATGAGTGGCAACTAATCAAGAAATAACGCCACAAAATATTTATGCTTCTATGAGAATTGTTTCTATTCAAAGTAATTCATCTATTGGTGATAACCATTCAAGAAAACCTCACAAATCACATATACTTTTATGAGAAGTGTTTCTAATCAGAGTGGTACATTTATGAGTGGTAACCAATCAAGGAAACACCACAAAGCATTTATACTTCTATGAGAAGTATTTATAATCAGGGTACTTCATTTATTGATGGTAACCAATCAAGAAAACACCACATAGCACTTATACTTCTATTAGAAGTGTTTATATCAGAGTACTTCATTTATTAGTGTTAACCAATCAAGGAAACACCATAAAGCATTTATGCTTCCTTGAGTAGTGTTTCTAATCAAAGTACTTCATTCATGGGTGATAATAATTCAAGAAAACACCACAAAGTACTTATATTTCTATGTAAGTGTTTCTATTCAGAGTGTTACATTTAAGAGTGGTAAGTAATCAAGAAAACACCACAAAGCACATATACTTCTATGAGATGTGTTTCTAATTACAGTACAACATTTATGAGTGGTAACTAATCAAGAAATAACGCCACAAAATATTTATGCTTCTACGAGAAGTGTTTCTATTCAAAGTAATTAATTTATGGGTGATAACCATTCAAGAAAACACCACAAAGCACTTATGCTTCTATGAGAAGTGTTTCTAATCAGAGTGTTACATTTATGAGTGGTAACCAATCAAGAAAACACCACAAAGCACATATACTTCTATGAGATGTGTTTCTAATTACAGTACAACATTTATGAGTGGCAACTAATCAAGAAATAACGCCACAAAATATTTATGCTTCTATGAGAATTGTTTCTATTCAAAGTAATTCATCTATGGGTGATAACCATTCAAGAAAACCTCACAAATCACATATACTTTTATGAGAAGTGTCTCTAATCAGAGTGGTACATTTATGAGTGGTAACCAATCAAGGAAACACCACAAAGCATTTATACTTCTATGAGAAGTATTTATAATCAGAGTACTTCATTTATTGATGGTAACCAATCAAGAAAACACCACATAGCACTTATACTTCTATTAGAAGTGTTTATATCAGAGTACTTCATTTATTAGTGTTAACCAATCAAGGAAACACCACAAAGCATTTATGCTTCCTTGAGTAGTGTTTCTAATCAAAGTACTTCATTCATGGGTGATAATAATTCAAGAAAACACCACAAAGCACATATACATCTATGAGAAATGGTTCCAATCATAGTACTTCTTTTATGGGCGGTAAGCAATCAAGAAAACACCACAAATCAGTTATGCATCTATGAGAAGTGTTTCTAATCAAAGTACTTCATTTATTGGTGATAACCATTCAAGAAAACACCACAAAGTACTTATATTTCTATGATAAGTGTTTCTATTCAGAGTACTACATTTATGAGTGGTAAACCAATAAAGAAAACACCATAGAGAATTTATGCTTCCATGAGAAGTGTTTGTAATCACAGTACTTCATTTATTGGTGACAACCATTCAAAAAAACACAACAAAGCACTTATACTTGAATGAGAAGTGTTTCTAATCAGAGTACTTCATTTATTAGTGATAACCAATCAAGAAAACACCACAAAACACTTATGCTTACATGAGAAGTGTTTCTAATCGTACTTTATTTATGAGTGATAATAATTCAAGAAAATACCACAAAGCACTTATGCTTCCATGAGAAGTATTTCTAGTCAGAGTTGTTCATTTATGGGTGATAACCAATCAAGAAAACACCACAAAGCTTTTATGCTTCTATGAGAAGTGTTTCTAATCAGAGTGTTACATTTAAGAGTGGTAACTAATCAAGAAAACACCACAAAGCACATATACTTCTATGAGATGTGTTTCTAATTACAGTACAACATTTTTGAGTGGTAACTAATCAAGAAATAACGCCACAAAATTTATGCTTCTACGAGAACTGTTTCTATTCAAAGTAATTCATTTATGGGTGATAACCATTCAAGAAAACACCACAAAGCACTTATGCTTCTATGAGAAGTGTTTCTAATCAGAGTGTTACATTTATGAGTGGTAACCAATCAAGAAAACACCACAAAGCACATATACTTCTATGAGATGTGTTTCTAATTAGAGTACAACATTTATGAGTGGTAACCAATTAAGAAACACCACAAAATATTTATGCTTCTATGAGAATTGTTTCTATTCAAAGTAATTCATCTATTGGTGATAACCATTCAAGAAAACCTCACAAATCACATATACTTTTATGAGAAGTGTTTCTAATCAGAGTGGTACATTTATGAGTGGTAACCAATCAAGGAAACACCACAAAGCATTTATACTTCTATGAGAAGTATTTATAATCAGAGTACTTCATTTATTGATGGTAACCAATCAAGAAAACACCACATAGCACTTATACTTCTATTAGAAGTGTTTATATCAGAGTACTTCATTTATTAGTGTTAACCAATCAAGGAAACACCACAAAGCATTTATGCTTCCTTGAGTAGTGTTTCTAATCAAAGTACTTCATTAATGGGTGATAATAATTCAAGAAAACACCATAAAGTACTTATATTTCTATGATAAGTGTTTCTATTCAGAGTGTTACATTTAAGAGTGGAAAGTAATCAAGAAAACACCACAAAACACATATACTTCTATGAGATTTGTTTCTAATTACAGTACAACATTTATTAGTGGTAACTAATCAAGAAATAACGCCACAAAATATTTATGCTTCTACGAGAAGTGTTTCTATTCAAAGTAATTAATTTATGGGTGATAACCATTCAAGAAAACACCACAAAGCACTTATGCTTCTATGAGAAGTGTTTCTAATCAGAGTGTTACATTTATGAGTGGTAACCAATCAAGAAAACACCACAAAGCACATATACTTCTATGAGATGTGTTTCTAATTACAGTACAACATTTATGAGTGGCAACTAATCAAGAAATAACGCCACAAAATATTTATGCTTCTACGAGAAGTGTTTCTATTCAAAGTAATTCATTTATGGGTGATAACCATTCAAGAAAACACCACAAAGCACTTATGCTTCTATGAGAAGTGTTTCTAATCAGACTGTTACATTTATGAGTGGTAACCAATCAAGAAAACACCACAAAGCACATATACTTCTATAAGATGTGTTTCTAATTAGAGTACAACATTTATGAGTGGTAACCAATTAAGAAAACACCACAAAATATTTATGCTTCTATGAGAATTGGTTCTATTCAAAGTAATTCATCTATGGGTGATAACCATTCAAGAAAACCTCACAAATCACATATACTTTTATGAGAAGTGTTTCTAATCAGAGTGGTACATTTATGAGTGGTAACCAATCAAGGAAACACCACAAAGCATTTATACTTCTATGAGAAGTATTTATAATCAGAGTACTTCATTTATTGATGGTAACCAATCAAGAAAACACCACATAGCACTTATACTTCTATTAGAAGTGTTTATATCAGAGTACTTCATTTATTAGTGTTAACCAATCAAGGAAACACCACAAAGCATTTATGCTTCCTTGAGTAGTGTTTCTAATCAAAGTACTTCATTCATGGGTGATAATAATTCAAGAAAACACCACAAAGCACATATACATCTATGAGAAATGGTTCCAATCAGAGTACTTCTTTTATGGGCGGTAAGCAATCAAGAAAACACCACAAATCAGTTATGCATCTATGAGAAGTGTTTCTAATCAAAGTACTTCATTTATTGGTGATAACCATTCAAGAAAACACCTCATTTATGCTTCCATGAGAAGTGTTTGTAATCACAGTACTTCATTTATTGGTGACAACCATTCAAAAAAACACAACAAAGCACTTATACTTGTATGAGAAGTGTTTCTAATCAGAGTACTTCATTTATTAGTGATAACCAATCAAGAAAACACCACAAAACACTTATGCTTACATGAGAAGTGTTTCTAATCGTACTTTATTTATGAGTGATAATAATTCAAGAAAATACCACAAAGCACTTATGCTTCCATGAGAAGTATTTCTAGTCAGAGTTGTTTATTTGTGGGTGATAACCAATCAAGAAAACACCACAAAGCTTTTATGCTTCTATGAGAAGTGTTTCTAATCAGAGTGTTACATTTAAGAGTGGTAACTAATCAAGAAAACACCACAAAGCACATATACTTATATGAGATGTGTTTCTAATTACAGTACAACATTTTTGAGTGGTAACTAATCAAGAAATAACGCCACAAAATTTGTGCTTCTACGAGAACTGTTTCTATTCAAAGTAATTCATTTATGGGTGATAACCATTCAAGAAAACACCACAAAGCACTTATGCTTCTATGAGAAGTGTTTCTAAACAGAGTGTTACATTTATGAGTGGTAACCAATCAAGAAAACACCACAAAGCACATATACTTCTATGAGATGTGTTTCTAATTAGAGTACAACATTTATGAGTGGTAACCAATTAAGAAAACACCACAAAATATTTATGCTTCTATGAGAATTGTTTCTATTCAAAGTAATTCATCTATTGGTGATAACCATTCAAGAAAACCTCACAAATCACATATACTTTTATGAGAAGTGTTTCTAATCAGAGTGGTACATTTATGAGTGGTAACCAATCAAGGAAACACCACAAAGCATTTATAATTCTATGAGAAGTATTTATAATCAGAGTACTTCATTTATTGATGGTAACCAATCAAGAAAACACCACATAGCACTTATACTTCTATTAGAAGTGTTTATATCAGAGTACTTCATTTATTAGTGTTAACCAATCATGGAAACACCACAAAGCATTTATGCTTCCTTGAGTAGTGTTTCTAATCAAAGTACTTCATTCATGGGTGATAATAATTCAAGAAAACACCACAAAGCACATATACATCTATGAGAAATGGTTCCAATCATAGTACTTCTTTTATGGGAGGTAAGCAATCAAGAAAACACCACAAATCAGTTATGCATCTATGAGAAGTGTTTCTAATCAAAGTACTTCATTTATTGGTGATAACCATTCAAGAAAACACCACAAAGTACTTATATTTCTATGATAAGTGTTTCTATTCAGAGTACTACATTTATGAGTGGTAAACCAATAAAGAAAACACCATAAAGAATTTATGCTTCCATGAGAAGTGTTTGTAATCACAGTACTTCATTTATTGGTGACAACCATTCAAAAAAACACAACAAAGCACTTATACTTGTATGAGAAGTGTTTCTAATCAGAGTACTTCATTTATTAGTGATAACCAATCAAGAAAACACCACAAAACACTTATGCTTACATGAGAAGTGTTTCTAATCGTACTTTATTTATGAGTGATAATAATTCAAGAAAATACCACAAAGCACTTATGCTTCCATGAGAAGTATTTCTAGTCAGAGTTGTTCATTTATGGGTGATAACCAATCAAGAAAACACCACAAAGTACTTATATTTCTATGATAAGTGTTTCTATTCAGAGTACTACATTTATGAGTGGTAAACCAATAAAGAAAACACCATAAAGAATTTATGCTTCCATGAGAAGTGTTTGTAATCACAGTACTTCATTTATTGGTGACAACCATTCAAAAAAACACAACAAAGCACTTATACTTGTATGAGAAGTGTTTCTAATCAGAGTACTTCATTTATTAGTGATAACCAATCAAGAAAACACCACAAAACACTATTGCTTACATGAGAAGTGTTTCTAATCGTACTTTATTTATGAGTGATAATAATTCAAGAAAATACCACAAAGCACTTATGCTTCCATGAGATGTATTTCTAGTCAGAGTTGTTCATTTGTGGGTGATAACCAATCAAGAAAACACCACAAAACTTTTATGCTTCTATGAGAAGTGTTTCTAATCAGAGTGTTACATTTAAGAGTGGTAACAAATCAAGAAAACACCACAAAGCACATATACTTCTATGAGATGTGTTTCTAATTACAGTACAACATTTTTGAGTGGTAACTAATCAAGAAATAACGCCACAAAATTTATGCTTCTACGAGAAATGTTTCTATTCAAAGTAATTCATTTATGGGTGATAACCATTCAAGAAAACACCACAAAGCACTTATGCTTCTATGAGAAGTGTTTCTAATCAGAGTGTTACATTTATGAGTGGTAACCAATCAAGAAAACACCACAAAGCACATATACTTCTATGAGATGTGTTTCTAATTAGAGTACAACATTTATGAGTGGTAACCAATTAAGAAAACACCACAAAATATTTATGCTTCTATGAGAATTGTTTCTATTCAAAGTAATTAATCTATTGGTGATAACCATTCAAGAAAACCTCACAAATCACATATACTTTTATGAGAAGTGTTTCTAATCAGAGTGGTACATTTATGAGTGGTAACCAATAAAGGAAACACCACAAAGCATTTATACTTCTATGAGAAGTATTTATAATCAGAGTACTTCATTTATTGATGGTAACCAATCAAGAAAACACCACATAGCACTTATACTTCTATTAGAAGTGTTTATATCAGAGTACTTCATTTATTAGTGTTAACCAATCATGGAAACACCACAAAGCATTTATGCTTCCTTGAGTGGTGTTTCTAATCAAAGTACTTCATTCATGGGTGATAATAATTCAAGAAAACACCACAAAGCACATATACATCTATGAGAAATGGTTCCAATCATAGTACTTCTTTTATGGGCGGTAAGCAATCAAGAAAACACCACAAATCAGTTATGCATCTATGAGAAGTGTTTCTAATCAAAGTACTTCATTTATTGGTGATAACCATTCAAGAAAACACCACAAAGTACTTATATTTCTATGATAAGTGTTTCTATTCAGAGTACTACATTTATGAGTGGTAAACCAATAAAGAAAACACCATAAAGAATTTATGCTTCCATGAGAAGTGTTTGTAATCACAGTACTTCATTTATTGGTGACAACCATTCAAAAAAACACAACAAAGCACTTATACTTGTATGAGAAGTGTTTCTAATCAGAGTACTTCATTTATTAGTGATAACCAATCAAGAAAACACCACAAAACACTTATGCTTACATGAGAAGTGTTTCTAATCGTACTTTATTTATGAGTGATAATAATTCAAGAAAATACCACAAAGCACTTATGCTTCCATGAGAAGTATTTCTAGTCAGAGTTGTTCATTTATGGGTGATAACCAATCAAGAAAACACCACAAAGTACTTATATTTCTATGATAAGTGTTTCTATTCAGAGTACTACATTTATGAGTGGTAAACCAATAAAGAAAACACCATAAAGAATTTATGCTTCCATGAGAAGTGTTTGTAATCACAGTACTTCATTTATTGGTGACAACCATTCAAAAAAACACAACAAAGCACTTATACTTGTATGAGAAGTGTTTCTAATCAGAGTATTTCATTTATTAGTGATAACCAATCAAGAAAACACCACAAAACACTATTGCTTACATGAGAAGTGTTTCTAATCGTACTTTATTTATGAGTGATAATAATTCAAGAAAATACCACAAAGCACTTATGCTTCCATGAGATGTATTTCTAGTCAGAGTTGTTCATTTGTGGGTGATAACCAATCAAGAAAACACCACAAAGCTTTTATGCTTCTATGAGAAGTGTTTCTAATCAGAGTGTTACATTTAAGAGTGGTAACTAATCAAGAAAACACCACAAAGCACATATACTTCTATGAGATGTGTTTCTAATTACAGTACAACATTTTTGAGTGGTAACTAATCAAGAAATAACGCCACAAAATTTATGCTTCTACGAGAAATGTTTCTATTCAAAGTAATTCATCTATGGGTGATAACCATTCAAGAAAACCTCACAAATCACATATACTTTTATGAGAAGTGTTTCTAATCAGACTGGTACATTTATGAGTGGTAACCAATAAAGGAAACACCACAAGGCATTTATACTTCTATGAGAAGTACTTATAATCAGAGTACTTCATTTATTGATGGTAACCAATCAAGAAAACACCACATAGCACTTATACTTCTATTAGAAGTGTTTATATCAGAGTACTTCATTTATTAGTGTTAACCAATCAAGGAAACACCACAAAGCATTTATGCTTCCTTGAGTAGTGTTTCTAATCAAAGTACTTCATTCATGGGTGATAATAATTCAAGAAAACACCACAAAGTACTTATGCTTCTATGAGAAGTGTTTCGATTCAGAGTACTTCTTTTATGGGCGGTAAGAAATCAAGAAAACACCACAAATCAGATATGCATCTATGAGAAGTGTTTCTAATCAAAGTACTTCATTTATTGGTGATAACCATTCAAGAAAACACCACAAAGTACTTATATTTCTATGATAAGTGTTTCTATTCAGAGTACTACATTTATGAGTGGTAAACCAATAAAGAAAACACCATAAAGAATTTATGCTTCCATGAGAAGTGTTTGTAATCACAGTACTTCATTTATTGGTGACAACCATTCAAAAAAACACAACAAAGCACTTATACTTGTATGAGAAGTGTTTCTAATCAGAGTACTTCATTTATTAGTGATAACCAATCAAGAAAACACCACAAAACACTTATGCTTACATGAGAAGTGTTTCTAATCGTACTTTATTTATGAGTGATAATAATTCAAGAAAATACCACAAAGCACTTATGCTTCCATGAGAAGTATTTCTAGTCAGAGTTGTTCATTTATGGGTGATAACCAATCAAGAAAACACCACAAAGTACTTATATTTCTATGATAAGTGTTTCTATTCAGAGTACTACATTTATGAGTGGTAAACCAATAAAGAAAACACCATAAAGAATTTATGCTTCCATGAGAAGTGTTTGTAATCACAGTACTTCATTTATTGGTGACAACCATTCAAAAAAACACAACAAATCACTTATACTTGTATGAGAAGTGTTTCTAATCAGAGTATTTCATTTATTAGTGATAACCAATCAAGAAAACACCACAAAACACTATTGCTTACATGAGAAGTGTTTCTAATCGTACTTTATTTATGAGTGATAATAATTCAAGAAAATACCACAAAGCACTTATGCTTCCATGAGATGTATTTCTAGTCAGAGTTGTTCATTTGTGGGTGATAACCAATCAAGAAAACACCACAAAGCTTTTATGCTTCTATGAGAAGTGTTTCTAATCAGAGTGTTACATTTAAGAGTGGTAACTAATCAAGAAAACACCACAAAGCACATATACTTCTATGAGATGTGTTTCTAATTACAGTACAACATTTTTGAGTGGTAACTAATCAAGAAATAACGCCACAAAATTTATGCTTCTACGAGAAATGTTTCTATTCAAAGTAATTCATTTATGAGTGATAACCATTCAAGAAAACTCCACAAAGCACTTATGCTTCTATGAGAAGTGTTTCTAATCAGAGTGTTACATTTATGAGTGGTAACCAATCAAGAAAACACCACAAAGCACATATACTTCTATGAGATGTGTTTCTAATTAGAGTACAACATTTAAGAGTGGTAACCAATTAAGAAAACACCACAAAATATTTATGCTTCTATGAGAATTGTTTCTATTCAAAGTAATTCATCTATTGGTGATAACCATTCAAGAAAACCTCACAAATCACATATACTTTTATGAGAAGTGTTTCTAATCAGAGTGGTACATTTATGAGTGGTAACCAATCAAGGAAACACCACAAAGCATTTATACTTCTATGAGAAGTATTTATAATCAGAGTACTTCATTTATTGATGGTAACCAATCAAGAAAACACCACATAGCACTTATACTTCTATTAGAAGTGTTTATATCAGAGTACTTCATTTATTAGTGTTAACCAATCAAGGAAACACCACAAAGCATTTATGCTTCCTTGAGTAGTGTTTCTAATCAATGTACTTCATTCATGGGTGATAATAATTCAAGAAAACACCACAAAATACTTATGCTTCTATGAGAAGTGTTTCGTTTCAGAGTGTTACATTTAAGAGTGGTAAGTAATCAAGAAAACACCACAAAGCACATATACTTCTATGAGATGTGTTTCTAATTACAGTACAACATTTATGAGTGGTAACTAATCAAGAAATAACGCCACAAAATATTTATGCTTCTACGAGAAGTGTTTCTATTCAAAGTAATTAATTTATGGGTGATAACCATTCAAGAAAACACCACAAAGCACTTATACTTCTATGAGAAGTGTTTCTAATCAGAGTGTTACATTTATGAGTGGTAACCAATCAAGAAAACACCACAAAGCACATATACTTCTATGAATGTGTTTCTAATTACAGTACAACATTTATGAGTGGCAACTAATCAAGAAATAACGCCACAAAATATTTATGCTTTTATGAGAATTGTTTCTATTCAAAGTAATTCATCTATGGGTGATAACCATTCAAGAAAACCTCACAAATCACATATACTTTTATGAGAAGTGTTTCTAATCAGACTGGTACATTTATGAGTGGTAACCAATAAAGGAAACACCACAAGGCATTTATACTTCTATGAGAAGTACTTATAATCAGAGTACTTCATTTATTGATGGTAACCAATCAAGAAAACACCACATAGCACTTATACTTCTATTAGAAGTGTTTATATCAGAGTACTTCATTTATTAGTGTTAACCAATCAAGGAAACACCACAAAGCATTTATGCTTCCTTGAGTAGTGTTTCTAATCAAAGTACTTCATTCATGGGTGATAATAATTCAAGAAAACACCACAAAGTACTTATGCTTCTATGAGAAGTGTTTCGATTCAGAGTACTTCTTTTATGGGCGGTAAGAAATCAAGAAAACACCACAAATCAGATATGCATCTATGAGAAGTGTTTCTAATCAAAGTACTTCATTTATTGGTGATAACCATTCAAGAAAACACCACAAAGTACTTATATTTCTATGATAAGTGTTTCTATTCAGAGTACTACATTTATGAGTGGTAAACCAATAAAGAAAACACCATAAAGAATTTATGCTTCCATGAGAAGTGTTTGTAATCACAGTACTTCATTTATTGGTGACAACCATTCAAAAAAACACAACAAAGCACTTATACTTGTATGAGAAGTGTTTCTAATCAGAGTACTTCATTTATTAGTGATAACCAATCAAGAAAACACCACAAAACACTTATGCTTACATGAGAAGTGTTTCTAATCAAAGTACTTCATTCATGGGTGATAATAATTCAAGAAAATACCACAAAGCACTTATGCTTCCATGAGAAGTATTTCTAGTCAGAGTTGTTCATTTATGGGTGATAACCAATCAAGAAAACACCACAAAGCTTTTATGCTTCTATGAGAAGTGTTTCTAATCAGAGTGTTACATTTAAGAGTGGTAAGTAATCAAGAAAACACCACAAAGCACATATACTTCTATGAGATGTGTTTCTAATTACAGTACAACATTTATGAGTGGTAACTAATCAAGAAATAACGCCACAAAATATTTATGCTTCTACGAGAAGTGTTTCTATTCAAAGTAATTCATTTATGGGTGATAACCATTCAAGAAAACACCACAAAGCACTTATGCTTCTATGAGAAGTGTTTCTAATCAGAGTGTTACATTTATGAGTGGTAACCAATCAAGAAAACACCACAAAGCACATATACTTCTATGAGATGTGTTTCTAATTACAGTACTACATTTATGAGTGGCAACTAATCAAGAAATAACGCCACAAAATATTTATGCTTCTACGAGAAGTGTTTCTATTCAAAGTAATTCATTTATGGGTGATAACCATTCAAGAAAACACCACAAAGCACTTATGCTTCTATGAGAAGTGTTTCTAATCAGAGTGTTACATTTATGAGTGGTAACCAATCAAGAAAACACCACAAAGCACATATACTTCTATGAGATGTGTTTCTAATTAGAGTACAACATTTATGAGTGGTAACCAATTAAGAAAACACCACAAAATATTTATGCTTCTATGAGAATTGGTTCTATTCAAAGTAATTCATCTATGGGTGATAATCATTCAAGAAAACCTCACAAATCACATATACTTTTATGAGAAGTGTTTCTAATCAGAGTGGTACATTTATGAGTGGTAACCAATCAAGGAAACACCACAAAGCATTTATACTTCTATGAGAAGTATTTATAATCAGAGTACTTCATTTATTGATGGTAACCAATCAAGAACACCACATAGCACTTATACTTCTATTAGAAGTGTTTATATCAGAGTACTTCATTTATTAGTGTTAACCAATCAAGGAAACACCACAAAGCATTTATGCTTCCTTGAGTAGTGTTTCTAATCAAAGTACTTCATTCATGGGTGATAATAATTCAAGAAAACACCACAAAGCACATATACATCTATGAGAAATGGTTCCAATCAGAGTACTTCTTTTATGGGCGGTAAGCAATCAAGAAAACACCACAAATCAGTTATGCATCTATGAGAAGTGTTTCTAATCAAAGTACTTCATTTATTGGTGATAACCATTCAAGAAAACACCACAAAGTACTTATATTTCTATGATAAGTGTTTCTATTCAGAGTACTACATTTATGAGTGTAAAACCAATAAAGAAAACACCATAAAGAATTTATGCTTCCATGAGAAGTGTTTGTAATCATAGTACTTCATTTATTAGTGATAACCAATCAAGAAAACACCACAAAACACTTATGCTTACATGAGAAGTGTTTCTAATCGTACTTTATTTATGAGTGATAATAATTCAAGAAAATACCACAAAGCACTTATGCTTCCATGAGAAGTATTTCTAGTCAGAGTTGTTCATTTATGGGTGATAACCAATCAAGAAAACACCACAAAGCTTTTATGCTTCTATGAGAAGTGTTTCTAATCAGAGTGTTACATTTAAGAGTGGTAACTAATCAAGAAAACACCACAAAGCACATATACTTCTATGAGATGTGTTTCTAATTACAGTACAACATTTTTGAGTGGTAACTAATCAAGAAATAACGCCACAAAATTTATGCTTCTACGAGAAATGTTTCTATTCAAAGTTATTCATTTATGGGTGATAACCATTCAAGAAAACACCACAAAGCACTTATGCTTCTATGAGAAGTGTTTCTAATCAGAGTGTTACATTTATGAGTGGTAACCAATCAAGAAAACACCACAAAGCACATATACTTCTATGAGATGTGTTTCTAATTAGAGTACAACATTTATGAGTGGTAACCAATTAAGAAAACACCACAAAATATTTATGCTTCTATGAGAATTGTTTCTATTCAAAGTAATTCATCTATTGGTGATAACCATTCAAGAAAACCTCACAAATCACATATATACTTTTATGAGAAGTGTTTCTAATCAGAGTGGTACATTTATGAGTGGTAACCAATCAAGGAAACACCACAAAGCATTTATACTTCTATGAGAAGTATTTATAATCAGAGTACTTCATTTATTGATGGTAACCAATCAAGAAAACACCACATAGCACTTATACTTCTATTAGAAGTGTTTATATCAGAGTACTTCATTTATTAGTGTTAACCAATCAAGGAAACACCACAAAGCATTTATGCTTCCTTGAGTAGTGTTTCTAATCAATGTACTTCATTCATGGGTGATAATAATTCAAGAAAACACCACAAAGTACTTATGCTTCTATGAGAAGTGTTTCAATTCAGAGTGTTACATTTAAGAGTGGTAAGTAATCAAGAAAACACCACAAAGCACATATACTTCTATGAGATGTGTTTCTAATTACAGTACAACATTTATGAGTGGTAACTAATCAAGAAATAACGCCACAAAATATTTATGCTTCTACGAGAAGTGTTTCTATTCAAAGTAATTAATTTATGGGTGATAACCATTCAAGAAAACACCACAAAGCACTTATGCTTCTATGAGAAGTGTTTCTAATCAGAGTGTTACATTTATGAGTGGTAACCAATCAAGAAAACACCACAAAGCACATATACTTCTATGAATGTGTTTCTAATTACAGTACAACATTTATGAGTGGCAACTAATCAAGAAATAACGCCACAAAATATTTATGCTTTTATGAGAATTGTTTCTATTCAAAGTAATTCATCTATGGGTGATAACCATTCAAGAAAACCTCACAAATCACATATACTTTTATGAGAAGTGTTTCTAATCAGACTGGTACATTTATGAGTGGTAACCAATAAAGGAAACACCACAAGGCATTTATACTTCTATGAGAAGTATTTATAATCAGAGTACTTCATTTATTGATGGTAACCAATCAAGAAAACACCACATAGCACTTATACTTCTATTAGAAGTGTTTATATCAGAGTACTTCATTTATTAGTGTTAACCAATCATGGAAACACCACAAAGCATTTATGCTTCCTTGAGTAGTGTTTCTAATCAAAGTACTTCATTCATGGATGATAATAATTCAAGAAAACACCACAAAGCACATATACATCTATGAGAAATGGTTCCAATCATAGTACTTCTTTTATGGGCGGTAAGCAATCAAGAAAACACCACAAATCAGTTATGCATCTATGAAAAGTGTTTCTAATCAAAGTACTTCATTTATTGGTGATAACCATTCAAGAAAACACCACAAAGTACTTATATTTCTATGATAAGTGTTTCTATTCAGAGTACTACATTTATGAGTGGTAAACCAATAAAGAAAACACCATAAAGAATTTATGCTTCCATGAGAAGTGTTTGTAATCACAGTACTTCATTTATTGGTGACAACCATTCAAAAAAACACAACAAAGCACTTATACTTGTATGAGAAGTGTTTCTAATCAGAGTACTTCATTTATTAGTGATAACCAATCAAGAAAACACCACAAAACACTTATGCTTACATGAGAAGTGTTTCTAATCGTACTTTATTTATGAGTGATAATAATTCAAGAAAATACCACAAAGCACTTATGCTTCCATGAGAAGTATTTCTAGTCAGAGTTGTTCATTTATGGGTGATAACCAATCAAGAAAACACCACAAAGTACTTATATTTCTATGATAAGTGTTTCTATTCAGAGTACTACATTTATGAGTGGTAAACCAATAAAGAAAACACCATAAAGAATTTATGCTTCCATGAGAAGTGTTTGTAATCACAGTACTTCATTTATTGGTGACAACCATTCAAAAAAACACAACAAAGCACTTATACTTGTATGAGAAGTGTTTCTAATCAGAGTATTTCATTTATTAGTGATAACCAATCAAGAAAACACCACAAAACACTATTGCTTACATGAGAAGTGTTTCTAATCGTACTTTATTTATGAGTGATAATAATTCAAGAAAATACCACAAAGCACTTATGCTTCCATGAGATGTATTTCTAGTCAGAGTTGTTCATTTGTGGGTGATAACCAATCAAGAAAACACCACAAAGCTTTTATGCTTCTATGAGAAGTGTTTCTAATCAGAGTGTTACATTTAAGAGTGGTAACTAATCAAGAAAACACCACAAAGCACATATACTTCTATGAGATGTGTTTCTAATTACAGTACAACATTTTTGAGTGGTAACTAATCAAGAAATAACGCCACAAAATTTATGCTTCTACGAGAAATGTTTCTATTCAAAGTAATTCATTTATGAGTGATAACCATTCAAGAAAACTCCACAAAGCACTTATGCTTCTATGAGAAGTGTTTCTAATCAGAGTGTTACATTTATGAGTGGTAACCAATCAAGAAAACACCACAAAGCACATATACTTCTATGAGATGTGTTTCTAATTAGAGTACAACATTTATGAGTGGTAACCAATTAAGAAAACACCACAAAATATTTATGCTTCTATGAGAATTGTTTCTATTCAAAGTAATTCATCTATTGGTGATAACCATTCAAGAAAACCTCACAAATCACATATACTTTTATGAGAAGTGTTTCTAATCAGAGTGGTACATTTATGAGTGGTAACCAATCAAGGAAACACCACAAAGCATTTATACTTCTATGAGAATTATTTATAATCAGAGTACTTCATTTATTGATGGTAACCAATCAAGAAAACACCACATAGCACTTATACTTCTATTAGAAGTGTTTATATCAGAGTACTTCATTTATTAGTGTTAACCAATCAAGGAAACACCACAAAGCATTTATGCTTCCTTGAGTAGTGTTTCTAATCAAAGTACTTCATTCATGGGTGATAATAATTCAAGAAAACACCACAAAGTACTTATGCTTCTATGAGAAGTGTTTCGATTCAGAGTACTTCTTTTATGGGCGGTAAGAAATCAAGAAAACACCACAAATCAGATATGCATCTATGAGAAGTGTTTCTAATCAAAGTACTTCATTTATTGGTGATAACCATTCAAGAAAACACCACAAAGTACTTATATTTCTATGATAAGTGTTTCTATTCAGAGTACTACATTTATGAGTGGTAAACCAATAAAGAAAACACCATAAAGAATTTATGCTTCCATGAGAAGTGTTTGTAATCACAGTACTTCATTTATTGGTGACAACCATTCAAAAAAACACAACAAAGCACTTATACTTGTATGAGAAGTGTTTCTAATCAGAGTACTTCATTTATTAGTGATAACCAATCAAGAAAACACCACAAAACACTTATGCTTACATGAGAAGTGTTTCTAATCAAAGTACTTCATTCATGGGTGATAATAATTCAAGAAAATACCACAAAGCACTTATGCTTCCATGAGAAGTATTTCTAGTCAGAGTTGTTCATTTATGGGTGATAACCAATCAAGAAAACACCACAAAGCTTTTATGCTTCTATGAGAAGTGTTTCTAATCAGAGTGTTACATTTAAGAGTGGTAAGTAATCAAGAAAACACCACAAAGCACATATACTTCTATGAGATGTGTTTCTAATTACAGTACAACATTTATGAGTGGTAACTAATCAAGAAATAACGCCACAAAATATTTATGCTTCTACGAGAAGTGTTTCTATTCAAAGTAATTCATTTATGGGTGATAACCATTCAAGAAAACACCACAAAGCACTTATGCTTCTATGAGAAGTGTTTCTAATCAGAGTGTTACATTTATGAGTGGTAACCAATCAAGAAAACACCACAAAGCACATATACTTCTATGAGATGTGTTTCTAATTACAGTACTACATTTATGAGTGGCAACTAATCAAGAAATAACGCCACAAAATATTTATGCTTCTACGAGAAGTGTTTCTATTCAAAGTAATTCATTTATGGGTGATAACCATTCAAGAAAACACCACAAAGCACTTATGCTTCTATGAGAAGTGTTTCTAATCAGAGTGTTACATTTATGAGTGGTAACCAATCAAGAAAACACCACAAAGCACATATACTTCTATGAGATGTGTTTCTAATTAGAGTACAACATTTATGAGTGGTAACCAATTAAGAAAACACCACAAAATATTTATGCTTCTATGAGAATTGGTTCTATTCAAAGTAATTCATCTATGGGTGATAATCATTCAAGAAAACCTCACAAATCACATATACTTTTATGAGAAGTGTTTCTAATCAGAGTGGTACATTTATGAGTGGTAACCAATCAAGGAAACACCACAAAGCATTTATACTTCTATGAGAAGTATTTATAATCAGAGTACTTCATTTATTGATGGTAACCAATCAAGAAAACACCACATAGCACTTATACTTCTATTAGAAGTGTTTATATCAGAGTACTTCATTTATTAGTGTTAACCAATCAAGGAAACACCACAAAGCATTTATGCTTCCTTGAGTAGTGTTTCTAATCAAAGTACTTCATTCATGGGTGATAATAATTCAAGAAAACACCACAAAGCACATATACATCTATGAGAAATGGTTCCAATCAGAGTACTTCTTTTATGGGCGGTAAGCAATCAAGAAAACACCACAAATCAGTTATGCATCTATGAGAAGTGTTTCTAATCAAAGTACTTCATTTATTGGTGATAACCATTCAAGAAAACACCACAAAGTACTTATATTTCTATGATAAGTGTTTCTATTCAGAGTACTACATTTATGAGTGGTAAACCAATAAAGAAAACACCATAAAGAATTTATGCTTCCATGAGAAGTGTTTGTAATCATAGTACTTCATTTATTAGTGATAACCAATCAAGAAAACACCACAAAACACTTATGCTTACATGAGAAGTGTTTCTAATCGTACTTTATTTATGAGTGATAATAATTCAAGAAAATACCACAAAGCACTTATGCTTCCATGAGAAGTATTTCTAGTCAGAGTTGTTCATTTATGGGTGATAACCAATCAAGAAAACACCACAAAGCTTTTATGCTTCTATGAGAAGTGTTTCTAATCAGAGTGTTACATTTAAGAGTGGTAACTAATCAAGAAAACACCACAAAGCACATATACTTCTATGAGATGTGTTTCTAATTACAGTACAACATTTTTGAGTGGTAACTAATCAAGAAATAACGCCACAAAATTTATGCTTCTACGAGAAATGTTTCTATTCAAAGTTATTCATTTATGGGTGATAACCATTCAAGAAAACACCACAAAGCACTTATGCTTCTATGAGAAGTGTTTCTAATCAGAGTGTTACATTTATGAGTGGTAACCAATCAAGAAAACACCACAAAGCACATATACTTCTATGAGATGTGTTTCTAATTAGAGTACAACATTTATGAGTGGTAACCAATTAAGAAAACACCACAAAATATTTATGCTTCTATGAGAATTGTTTCTATTCAAAGTAATTCATCTATTGGTGATAACCATTCAAGAAAACCTCACAAATCACATATATACTTTGATGAGAAGTGTTTCTAATCAGAGTGGTACATTTATGAGTGGTAACCAATCAAGGAAACACCACAAAGCATTTATACTTCTATGAGAAGTATTTATAATCAGAGTACTTCATTTATTGATGGTAACCAATCAAGAAAACACCACATAGCACTTATACTTCTATTAGAAGTGTTTATATCAGAGTACTTCATTTATTAGTGTTAACAAATCAAGGAAACACCACAAAGCATTTATGCTTCCTTGAGTAGTGTTTCTAATCAAAGTACTTCATTCATGGGTGATAATAATTCAAGAAAACACCAAAAAGTACTTATATTTCTATGATAAGTGTTTCTATTCAGAGTGTTACATTTAAGAGTGGTAAGTAATCAAGAAAACACTACAAAGCACATATACTTCTATGAGATGTGTTTCTAATTACAGTACAACATTTATGAGTGGTAACTAATCAAGAAATAACGCCACAAAATATTTATGCTTCTACGAGAAGTGTTTCTATTCAAAGTAATTAATTTATGGGTGATAACCATTCAAGAAAACACCACAAAGCACTTATGCTTCTATGAGAAGTGTTTCTAATCAGAGTGTTACATTTATGAGTGGTAACCAATCAAGAAAACACCACAAAGCACATATACTTCTATGAGATTTGTTTCTAATTACAGTATAACATTTATGAGTGGCAACTAATCAAGAAATAACGCCACAAAATATTTATGCTTTTATGACAATTGTTTCTATTCAAAGTAATTCATCTATGGGTGATAACCATTCAAGAAAACCTCACAAATCACATATACTTTTATGAGAAGTGTTTCTAATCAGAGTGGTACATTTATGAGTGGTAACCAATCAAGGAAACACCACAAAGCATTTATACTTCTATGAGAAGTATTTATAATCAGAGTACTTCATTTATTGATGGTAACCAATCAAGAAAACACCACATAGCACTTATACTTCTATTAGAAGTGTTTATATCAGAGTACTTCATTTATTAGTGTTAACCAATCAAGGAAACACCACAAAGCATTTATGCTTCCTTGAGTAGTGTTTCTAATCAAAGTACTTCATTCATGGGTGATAATAATTCAAGAAAACACCAAAAAGTACTTATATTTCTATGATAAGTGTTTCTATTCAGAGTGTTACATTTAAGAGTGGTAAGTAATCAAGAAAACACTACAAAGCACATATACTTCTATGAGATGTGTTTCTAATTACAGTACAACATTTATGAGTGGTAACTAATCAAGAAATAACGCCACAAAATATTTATGCTTCTACGAGAAGTGTTTCTATTCAAAGTAATTAATTTATGGGTGATAACCATTCAAGAAAACACCACAAAGCACTTATGCTTCTATGAGAAGTGTTTCTAATCAGAGTGTTACATTTATGAGTGTTTCTAATCAAGAAAACACCACAAAGCACATATACTTCTATGAGATGTGTTTCTAATTACAGTACAACATTTATGAGTGGCAACTAATCAAGAAATAACGCCACAAAATATTTATGCTTTTATGACAATTGTTTCTATTCAAAGTAATTCATCTATGGGTGATAACCATTCAAGAAAACCTCACAAATCACATATACTTTTATGAGAAGTGTTTCTAATCAGAGTGGTACATTTATGAGTGGTAACCAATCAAGGAAACACCACAAAGCATTTATACTTCTATGAGAAGTATTTATAATCAGAGTACTTCATTTATTGATGGTAACCAATCAAGAAAACACCACATAGCACTTATACTTCTATTAGAAGTGTTTATATCAGAGTACTTCATTTATTAGTGTTAACCAATCATGGAAACACCACAAAGCATTTATGCTTCCTTGAGTAGTCTTTCTAATCAAAGTACTTCATTCATGGGTGATAATAATTCAAGAAAACACCACAAAGTACTTATATTTCTATGATAAGTGTTTCTATTCAGAGTGTTACATTTAAGAGTGGTAAGTAATCAAGAAAACACCACAAAACACATATACTTCTATGAGATGTGTTTCTAATTACAGTACAACATTTTTGAGTGGTAACTAATCAAGAAATAACGCCACAAAATTTATGCTTCTACGAGAAATGTTTCTATTCAAAGTAATTCATTTATGGGTGATAACCATTCAAGAAAACACCACAAAGCACTTATGCATCTATGAGAAGTGTTTCTAATCAAAGTACTTCATTTATTGGTGATAACCATTCAAGAAAACACCACAAAGTACTTATATTTCTATGATAAGTGTTTCTATTCAGAGTACTACATTTATGAGTGGTAAACCAATAAAGAAAACACCATAAAGAATTTATGCTTCCATGAGAAGTGTTTGTAATCACAGTACTTCATTTATTGGTGACAACCATTCAAAAAAACACAACAAAGCACTTATACTTGTATGAGAAGTGTTTCTAATCAGAGTACTTCATTTATTAGTGATAACCAATCAAGAAAACACCACAAAACACTTATGCTTACATGAGATGTGTTTCTAATCAAAGTACTTCATTCATGGGTGATAATAATTCAAGAAAATACCACAAAGCACTTATGCTTCCATGAGAAGTATTTCTAGTCAGAGTTGTTCATTTATGGGTGATAACCAATCAAGAAAACACCACAAAGCTATTATGCTTCTATGAGAAGTGTTTCTAATCAGAGTGTTACATTTAAGAGTGGTAAGTAATCAAGAAAACACCACAAAGCACATATACTTCTATGAGATGTGTTTCTAATTACAGTACAACATTTATGAGTGGTAACTAATCAAGAAATAACGCCACAAAATATTTATGCTTCTACGAGAAGTGTTTCTATTCAAAGTAATTCATTTATGGGTGATAACCATTCAAGAAAACACCACAAAGCACTTATGCTTCTATGAGAAGTGTTTCTAATCAGAGTGTTACATTTATGAGTGGTAACCAATCAAGAAAACACCACAAAGCACATATACTTCTATGAGATGTGTTTCTAATTACAGTACTACATTTATGAGTGGCAACTAATCAAGAAATAACGCCACAAAATATTTATGCTTCTACGAGAAGTGTTTCTATTCAAAGTAATTCATTTATGGGTGATAACCATTCAAGAAAACACCACAAAGCACTTATGCTTCTATGAGAAGTGTTTCTAATCAGAGTGTTACATTTATGAGTGGTAACCAATCAAGAAAACACCACAAAGCACATATACTTCTATGAGATGTGTTTCTAATTAGAGTACAACATTTATGAGTGGTAACCAATTAAGAAAACACCATAAAATATTTATGCTTCTATGAGAATTGGTTCTATTCAAAGTAATTCATCTATGGGTGATAACCATTCAAGAAAACCTCACAAATCACATATACTTTTATGAGAAGTGTTTCTAATCAGAGTGGTACATTTATGAGTGGTAACCAATCAAGGAAACACCACAAAGCATTTATACTTCTATGAGAAGTATTTATAATCAGAGTACTTCATTTATTGATGGTAACCAATCAAGAAAACACCACATAGCACTTATACTTCTATTAGAAGTGTTTATATCAGAGTACTTCATTTATTAGTGTTAACCAATCAAGGAAACACCACAAAGCATTTATGCTTCCTTGAGTAGTGTTTCTAATCAAAGTACTTCATTCATGGGTGATAATAATTCAAGAAAACACCACAAAGCACATATACATCTATGAGAAATGGTTCCAATCAGAGTACTTCTTTTATGGGCGGTAAGCAATCAAGAAAACACCACAAATCAGTTATGCATCTATGAGAAGTGTTTCTAATCAAAGTACTTCATTTATTGGTGATAACCATTCAAGAAAACACCACAAAGTACTTATATTTCTATGATAAGTGTTTCTATTCAGAGTACTACATTTATGAGTGGTAAACCAATAAAGAAAACACCATAAAGAATTTATGCTTCCATGAGAAGTGTTTGTAATCATAGTACTTCATTTATTAGTGATAACCAATCAAGAAAACACCACAAAACACTTATGCTTACATGAGAAGTGTTTCTAATCGTACTTTATTTATGAGTGATAATAATTCAAGAAAATACCACAAAGCACTTATGCTTCCATGAGAAGTATTTCTAGTCAGAGTTGTTCATTTATGGGTGATAACCAATCAAGAAAACACCACAAAGTACTTATATTTCTATGATAAGTGTTTCTATTCAGAGTACTACATTTATGAGTGGTAAACCAATAAAGAAAACACCACAAAATATTTATGCTTCTATGAGAATTGTTTCTATTCAAAGTAATTCATCTATTGGTGATAACCATTCAAGAAAACCTCACAAATCACATATATACTTTTATGAGAAGTGTTTCTAATCAGAGTGGTACATTTATGATTGGTAACCAATCAAGGAAACACCACAAAGCATTTATACTTCTATGAGAAGTATTTATAATCAGAGTACTTCATTTATTGATGGTAACCAATCAAGAAAACACCACTTAGCACTTATACTTCTATTAGAAGTGTTTATATCAGAGTACTTCATTTATTAGTGTTAACCAATCAAGGAAACACCACAAAGCATTTATGCTTCCTTGAGTAGTGTTTCTAATCAAAGTACTTCATTCATGGGTGATAATAATTCAAGAAAACACCACAAAGTACTTATATTTCTATGATAAGTGTTTCTATTCAGAGTGTTACATTTAAGAGTGGTAAGTAATCAAGAAAACACTACAAAGCACATATACTTCTATGAGATGTGTTTCTAATTACAGTACAACATTTATGAGTGGTAACTAATCAAGAAGTAACGCCACAAAATATTTATGCTTCTACGAGAAGTGTTTCTATTCAAAGTAATTAATTTATGGGTGATAACCATTCAAGAAAACACCACAAAGCACTTATGCTTCTATGAGAAGTGTTTCTAATCAGAGTGTTACATTTATGAGTGGTAACCAATCAAGAAAACACCACAAAGCACATATACTTCTATGAGATGTGTTTCTAATTACAGTATAACATTTATGAGTGGCAACTAATCAAGAAATAACGCCACAAAATATTTATGCTTTTATGAGAATTGTTTCTATTCAAAGTAATTCATCTATGGGTGATAACCATTCAAGAAAACCTCACAAATCACATATACTTTTATGAGAAGTGTTTCTAATCAGAGTGGTACATTTATGAGTGGTAACCAATCAAGGAAACACCACAAAGCATTTATACTTCTATGAGAAGTATTTATAATCAGAGTACTTCATTTATTGATGGTAACCAATCAAGAAAACACCACATAGCACTTATACTTCTATTAGAAGTGTTTATATCAGAGTACTTCATTTATTAGTGTTAACCAATCATGAAAACACCACAAAGCACTTATATTTCTATGATAAGTGTTTCTATTCAGAGTGTTACATTTAAGAGTGGTAAGTAATCAAGAAAACACCACAAAACACATATACTTCTATGAGATGTGTTTCTAATTACAATACAAAATTTTTGAGTGGTAACTAATCAAGAAATAACGCCACAAAATTTATTCTTCTACGAGAAATGTTTCTATTCAAAGTAATTCATTTATGGGTGATAACCATTCAAGAAAACACCACAAAGCACTTATGCTTCTATGAGAAGTGTTTCTAATCAGAGTGTTACATTTATGAGTGGTAACCAATCAAGAAAACACCACAAAGCACATATACTTCTATGAGATGTGTTTCTAATTAGAGTACAACATTTATGAGTGGTAACCAATTAAGAAAACACCACAAAATATTTATGCTTCTATGAGAATTGTTTCTATTCAAAGTAATTCATCTATTGGTGATAACCATTCAAGAAAACCTCACAAATCACATATACTTTTATGAGAAGTGTTTCTAATCAGAGTGGTACATTTATGAGTGGTAACCAATCAAGGAAACACCACAAAGCATTTATACTTCTATGAGAAGTATTTATAATCAGAGTACTTCATTTATTGATGGTAACCAATCAAGAAAACACCACATAGCACTTATACTTCTATTAGAAGTGTTTATATCAGAGTACTTCATTTATTAGTGTTAACCAATCAAGGAAACACCACAAAGCATTTATGCTTCCTTGATTAGTGTTTCTAATCAAAGTACTTCATTCATGGGTGATAATAATTCAAGAAAACACCACAAAGTACTTATATTTCTATGATAAGTGTTTCTATTCAGAGTGTTACATTTAAGAGTGGTAAGTAATCAAGAAAACACCACAAAGCAAATATACTTCTTTGAGATGTGTTTCTAATTACAGTACAACATTTATGAGTGGTAACTAATCAAGAAATAACGCCAAAAAATATTTATGCTTCTACGAGAAGTGTTTCTATTCAAAGTAATTAATTTATGGGTGATAACCATTCAAGAAAACACCACAAAGCACTTATGCTTCTATGAGAAGTGTTTCTAATCAGAGTGTTACATTTATGAGTGGTAACCAATCAAGAAAACACCACAAAGCACATATACTTCTATGAGATGTGTTTCTAATTACAGTATAACATTTATGAGTGGCAACTAATCAAGAAATAACGCCACAAAATATTTATGCTTTTATGAGAATTGTTTCTATTCAAAGTAATTCATCTATGGGTGATAACCATTCAAGAAAACCTCACAAATCACATATACTTTTATGAGAAGTGTTTCTAATCAGAGTGGTACATTTATGAGTGGTAACCAATCAAGGAAACACCACAAAGCATTTATACTTCTATGAGAAGTATTTATAATCAGAGTACTTCATTTATTGATGGTAACCAATCAAGAAAACACCACATAGCACTTATACTTCTATTAGAAGTGTTTATATCAGAGTACTTCATTTATTAGTGTTAACCAATCATGAAAACACCACAAAGCACTTATATTTCTATGATAAGTGTTTCTATTCAGAGTGTTACATTTAAGAGTGGTAAGTAATCAAGAAAACACCACAAAACACATATACTTCTATGAGATGTGTTTCTAATTACAGTACAAAATTTTTGAGTGGTAACTAATCAAGAAATAACGCCACAAAATTTATTCTTCTACGAGAAATGTTTCTATTCAAAGTAATTCATTTATGGGTGATAACCATTCAAGAAAACACCACAAAGCACTTATGCTTCTATGAGAAGTGTTTCTAATCAGAGTGTTACATTTATGAGTGGTAACCAATCAAGAAAACACCACAAAGCACATATACTTCTATGAGATGTGTTTCTAATTAGAGTACAACATTTATGAGTGGTAACCAATTAAGAAAACACCACAAAATATTTATGCTTCTATGAGAATTGTTTCTATTCAAAGTAATTCATCTATTGGTGATAACCATTCAAGAAAACCTCACAAATCACATATACTTTTATGAGAAGTGTTTCTAATCAGAGTGGTACATTTATGAGTGGTAACCAATCAAGGAAACACCACAAAGCATTTATACTTCTATGAGAAGTATTTATAATCAGAGTACTTCATTTATTGATGGTAACCAATCAAGAAAACACCACATAGCACTTATACTTCTATTAGAAGTGTTTATATCAGAGTACTTCATTTATTAGTGTTAACCAATCAAGGAAACACCACAAAGCATTTATGCTTCCTTGATTAGTGTTTCTCATCAAAGTACTTCATTCATGGGTGATAATAATTCAAGAAAACACCACAAAGTACTTATATTTCTATGATAAGTGTTTCTATTCAGAGTGTTACATTTAAGAGTGGTAAGTAATCAAGAAAACACCACAAAGCAAATATACTTCTTTGAGATGTGTTTCTAATTACAGTACAACATTTATGAGTGGTAACTAATCAAGAAATAACGCCAAAAAATATTTATGCTTCTACGAGAAGTGTTTCTATTCAAAGTAATTAATTTATGGGTGATAACCATTCAAGAAAACACCACAAAGCACTTATGCTTCTATGAGAAGTGTTTCTAATCAGAGTGTTACATTTATGAGTGGTAACCAATCAAGAAAACACCACAAAGCACATATACTTCTATGAGATGTGTTTCTAATTACAGTACAACATTTATGAGTGGCAACTAATCAAGAAATAACGCCACAAAATATTTATGCTTTTATGAGAATTGTTTCTATTCAAAGTAATTCATCTATGGGTGATAACCATTCAAGAAAACCTCACAAATCACATATACTTTTATGAGAAGTGTTTCTAATCAGAGTGGTACATTTATGAGTGGTAACCAATCAAGGAAACACCACAAAGCATTTATACTTCTATGAGAAGTATTTATAATCAGAGTACTTCATTTATTGATGGTAACCAATCAAGAAAACACCACATAGCACTTATACTTCTATTAGAAGTGTTTATATCAGAGTACTTCATTTATTAGTGTTAACCAATCATGAAAACACCACAAAGCACTTATATTTCTATGATAAGTGTTTCTATTCAGAGTGTTACATTTAAGAGTGGTAAGTAATCAAGAAAACACCACAAAACACATATACTTCTATGAGATGTGTTTCTAATTACAGTACAAAATTTTTGAGTGGTAACTAATCAAGAAATAACGCCACAAAATTTATTCTTCTACGAGAAATGTTTCTATTCAAAGTAATTCATTTATGGGTGATAACCATTCAAGAAAACACCACAAAGCACTTATGCTTCTATGAGAAGTGTTTCTAATCAGAGTGTTACATTTATGAGTGGTAACCAATCAAGAAAACACCACAAAGCACATATACTTCTATGAGATGTGTTTGTAATTAGAGTACAACATTTATGAGTGGTAACCAATTAAGAAAACACCACAAAATATTTATGCTTCTATGAGAATTGTTTCTATTCAAAGTAATTCATCTATTGGTGATAACCATTCAAGAAAACCTCACAAATCACATATACTTTTATGAGAAGTGTTTCTAATCAGAGTGGTACATTTATGAGTGGTAACCAATCAAGGAAACACCACAAAGCATTTATACTTCTATGAGAAGTATTTATAATCAGAGTACTTCATTTATTGATGGTAACCAATCAAGAAAACACCACATAGCACTTATACTTCTATTAGAAGTGTTTATATCAGAGTACTTCATTTATTAGTGTTAACCAATCAAGGAAACACCACAAAGCATTTATGCTTCCTTGATTAGTGTTTCTAATCAAAGTACTTCATTCATGGGTGATAATAATTCAAGAAAACACCACAAAGTACTTATATTTCTATGATAAGTGTTTCCATTCAGAGTGTTACATTTAAGAGTGGTAAGTAATCAAGAAAACACCACAAAGCACATATACTTCTATGAGATGTGTTTCTAATTACAGTACAACATTTATGAGTGGTAACTAATCAAGAAATAACGCCACAAAATATTTATGCTTCTACGAGAAGTGTTTATATTCAAAGTAATTAATTTATGGGTGATAACCATTCAAGAAAACACCACAAAGCACTTATGCTTCTATGAGAAGTGTTTCTAATCAGAGTGTTACATTTATGAGTGGTAACCAATCAAGAAAACACCACAAAGCACATATACTTCTATGAGATGTGTTTCTAATTACAGTACAACATTTATGAGTGGCAACTAATCAAGAAATAACGCCACAAAATATTTATGCTTTTATGAGAATTGTTTCTATTCAAAGTAATTCATCTATGGGTGATAACCATTCAAGAAAACCTCACAAATCACATATACTTTTATGAGAAGTGTTTCTAATCAGAGTGGTACATTTATGAGTGGTAACCAATCAAGGAAACACCACAAAGCATTTATACTTCTATGAGAAGTATTTATAATCAGAGTACTTCATTTATTGATGGTAACCAATCAAGAAAACACCACATAGCACTTATACTTTTATTAGAAGTGTTTATATCAGAGTACTTCATTTATTAGTGTTAACCAATCATGGAAACACCACAAAGCATTTATGCTTCCTTGAGTAGTGTTTCTAATCAAAGTACTTCATTCATGGGTGATAATAATTCAAGAAAACACCACAAAGTACTTATATTTCTATGATAAGTGTTTCTATTCAGAGTGTTACATTTAAGAGTGGTAAGTAATCAAGAAAACACCACAAAACACATATACTTCTATGAGATGTGTTTCTAATTACAGTACAACATTTATGGGTGGTAAGCAATCAAGAAAACACCACAAATCAGTTATGCATCTATGATAAGTGTTTCTAATCAAAGTACTTCATTCATGGGTGATAATAATTCAAGAAAACACCACAAAGTACTTATATTTCTATGATAAGTGTTTCCATTCAGAGTGTTACATTTAAGAGTGGTAAGTAATCAAGAAAACACCACAAAGCACATATACTTCTATGAGATGTGTTTCTAATTACAGTACAACATTTATGAGTGGTAACTAATCAAGAAATAACGCCACAAAATATTTATGCTTCTACGAGAAGTGTTTATATTCAAAGTAATTAATTTATGGGTGATAACCATTCAAGAAAACACCACAAAGCACTTATGCTTCTATGAGAAGTGTTTCTAATCAGAGTGTTACATTTATGAGTGGTAACCAATCAAGAAAACACCACAAAGCACATATATTTCTATAAGATGTGTTTCTAGTTACAGTACAACATTTATGAGTGGCAACTAATCAAGAAATAACGCCACAAAATATTTATGCTTCTACGAGAAGTGTTTCTATTCAAAGTAATTCATTTATGGGTGATAACCATTCAAGAAAACACCACAAAGCACTTATGCTTCTATGAGAAGTGTTTCTAATCAGAGTGTTACATTTATGAGTGGTAACCAATCAAGAAAACACCACAAAGCACATATACTTCTATGAGATGTGTTTCTAATTACAGTACAACATTTATGAGTGGCAACTAATCAAGAAATAACGCCACAAAATATTTATGCTTTTATGAGAATTGTTTCTATTCAAAGTAATTCATCTATGGGTGATAACCATTCAAGAAAACCTCACAAATCACATATACTTTTATGAGAAGTGTTTCTAATCAGAGTGGTACATTTATGAGTGGTAACCAATCAAGGAAACACCACAAAGCATTTATACTTCTATGAGAAGTATTTATAATCAGAGTACTTCATTTATTGATGGTAACCAATCAAGAAAACACCACATAGCACTTATACTTCTATTAGAAGTGTTTATATCAGAGTACTTCATTTATTAGTGTTAACCAATCATGGAAACACCACAAAGCATTTATGCTTCCTTGAGTAGTGTTTCTAATCAAAGTACTTCATTCATGGGTGATAATAATTCAAGAAAACACCACAAAGTACTTATATTTCTATGATAAGTGTTTCTATTCAGAGTGTTACATTTAAGAGTGGTAAGTAATCAAGAAAACACCACAAAACACATATACTTCTATGAGATGTGTTTCTAATTACAGTACAACATTTATGAGTGGTAACTAATCAAGAAATAACGCCACAAAATATTTATGCTTCTAAGAGAAGTGTTTCTATTCAAAGTAATTAATTTATGGGTGATAACCATTCAAGAAAACACCACAAAGCACTTATGCTTCTATGAGAAGTGTTTCTAATCAGAGTGTTACATTTATGAGTGGTAACCAATCAAGAAAACACCACAAAGCACATATATTTCTATGAGATGTGTTTCTAATTACAGTACAACATTTATGAGTGGCAACTAATCAAGAAATAACGCCACAAAATATTTATGCTTCTACGAGAAGTGTTTCTATTCAAAGTAATTCATTTATGGGTGATAACCATTCAAGAAAACACCACAAAGCACTTATGCTTCTATGAGAAGTGTTTCTGATCAGAGTGTTACATTTATGAGTGGTAACCAATCAAGAAAACACCACAAAGCACATATACTTCTATGAGATGTGTTTCTAATTAGAGTTCAACATTTATGAGTGGTAACCAATTAAGAAAACACCACAAAATATTTATGCTTCTATGAGAATTGGTTCTATTCAAAGTAATTCATCTATGGGTGATAACCATTCAAGAAAACCTCACAAATCACATATACTTTTATGAGAAGTGTTTCTAATCAGAGTGGTACATTTATGAGTGGTAACCAATCAAGGAAACACCACAAAGCATTTATACTTCTATGAGAAGTATTTATAATCAGAGTACTTCATTTATTGATGGTAACCAATCAAGAAAACACCACATAGCACTTATACTTTTATTAGAAGTGTTTATATCAGAGTACTTCATTTATTAGTGTTAACCAATCAAGGAAACACCACAAAGCATTTATGCTTCCTTGAGTAGTGTTTCTAATCAAAGTACTTCATTCATGGGTGATAATAATTCAAGAAAACACCACAAAGCACATATACATCTATGAGAAATGGTTCCAATCAGAGTACTTCTTTTATGGGCGGTAAGCAATCAAGAAAACACCACAAATCAGTTATGCATCTATGAGAAGTGTTTCTAATCAAAGTACTTCATTTATTGGTGATAACCATTCAAGAAAACACCACAAAGTACTTATATTTCTATGATAAGTGTTTCTATTCAGAGTACTACATTTATGAGTGGTAAACCAATAAAGAAAACACCATAAAGAATTTATGCTTCCATGAGAAGTGTTTGTAATCACAGTACTTCATTTATTGGTGACAACCATTCAAAAAAACACAACAAAGCACTTATACTTGTATGAGAAGTGTTTCTAATCAGAGTACTTCATTTATTAGTGATAACCAATCAAGAAAACACCACAAAACACTTATGCTTACATGAGAAGTGTTTCTAATCAAAGTACTTCATTCATGGGTGATAATAATTCAAGAAAATACCACAAAGCACTTATGCTTCCATGAGAAGTATTTCTAGTCAGAGTTGTTCATTTATGGGTGATAACCAATCAAGAAAACACCACAAAGCTTTTATGCTTCTTTGAGAAGTGTTTCTAATCAGAGTGTTACATTTAAGAGTGGTAAGTAATCAAGAAAACACCACAAAGCACATATACTTCTATGAGATGTGTTTCTAATTACAGTACAACATTTATGAGTGGTAACTAATCAAGAAATAACGCCACAAAATATTTATGCTTCTACGAGAAGTGTTTCTATTCAAAGTAATTCATTTATGGGTGATAACCATTCAAGAAAACACCACAAAGCACTTATGCTTCTATGAGAAGTGTTTCTAATCAGAGTGTTACATTTATGAGTGGTAACCAATCAAGAAAACACCACAAAGCACATATACTTCTATGAGATGTGTTTCTAATTACAGTACAACATTTATGAGTGGCAACTAATCAAGAAATAACGCCTCAAAATATTTATGCTTCTACGAGAAGTGTTTCTATTCAAAGTAATTCATTTATGGGTGATAACCATTCAAGAAAACACCACAAAGCACTTATGCTTCTGTGAGAAGTGTTTCTAATCAGAGTGGTACATTTATGAGTGGTAACCAATCAAGAAAACACCACAAAGCACATATACTTCTATGAGATGTGTTTCTAATTAGAGTACAACATTTATGAATGGTAACCAATTAAGAAAACACCACAAAATATTTATGCTTCTATGAGAATTGGTTCTATTCAAAGTAATTCATCTATGGGTGATAACCATTCAAGAAAACCTCACAAATCACATATACTTTTATGAGAAGTGTTTCTAATCAGAGTGGTACATTTATGAGTGGTAACCAATCAAGGAAACACCACAAAGCATTTATACTTCTATGAGAAGTGTTTCTAATCAGAGTACTTCATTTATTAGTGATAACCAATCAAGAAAACACCACAAAACACTTATGCTTACATGAGAAGTGTTTCTAATCGTACTTTATTTATGAGTGATAATAATTCAAGAAAATACCACAAAGCACTTATGCTTCCATGAGAAGTATTTCTAGTCAGAGTTGTTCATTTATGGGTGATAACCAATCAAGAAAACACCACAAAGCTTTTATGCTTCTATGAGAAGTGTTTCTAATCAGAGTGTTACATTTAAGAGTGGTAACTAATCAAGAAAACACCACAAAGCACATATACTTCGATGAGATGTGTTTCTAATTACAGTACAACATTTTTGAGTGGTAACTAATCAAGAAATAACGCCACAAAATTTATGCTTCTACGAGAAATGTTTCTATTCAAAGTAATTCATTTATGGGTGATAACCATTCAAGAAAACACCACAAAGCACTTATGCTTCTATGAGAAGTGTTTCTAATCAGAGTGTTACATTTATGAGTGGTAACCAATCAAGAAAACACCACAAAGCACATATACTTCTATGAGATGTGTTTCTAATTAGAGTACAACATTTATGAGTGGTAACCAATTAAGAAAACACCACAAAATATTTATGCTTCTATGAGAATTGTTTCTATTCAAAGTAATTCATCTATTGGTGATAACCATTCAAGAAAACCTCACAAATCACATATACTTTTATGAGAAGTGTTTCTAATCAGAGTGGTACATTTATGAGTGGTAACCAATCAAGGAAACACCACAAAGCATTTATACTTCTATGAGAAGTATTTATAATCAAAGTACGTCATTTATTGGTGATAACCATTCAAGAAAACACCACAAAGTACTTATATTTCTATGATAAGTGTTTCTATTCAGAGTACTACATTTATGAGTGGTAAACCAATAAAGAAAACACCATAAAGAATTTATGCTTCCATGAGAAGTGTTTGTAATCACAGTACTTCATTTATTGGTGACAACCATTCAAACAAACACAACAAAGCACTTATACTTGTATGAGAAGTGTTTCTAATCAGAGTACTTCATTTATTAGTGATAACCAATCAAGAAAACACCACAAAACACTTATGCTTACATGAGAAGTGTTTCTAATCGTACTTTATTTATGAGTGATAATAATTCAAGAAAATACCACAAAGCACTTATGCTTCCATGAGAAGTATTTCTAGTCAGAGTTGTTCATTTATGGGTGATAACCAATCAAGAAAACACCACAAAGCTTTTATGCTTCTATGAGAAGTGTTTCTAATCAGAGTGTTACATTTAAGAGTGGTAACTAATCAAGAAAACACCACAAAGCACATATACTTCTATGAGATGTGTTTCTAATTACAGTACAACATTTTTGAGTGGTAACTAATCAAGAAATAACGCCACAAAATTTATGCTTCTACGAGAAATGTTTCTATTCAAAGTAATTCATTTATGGGTGATAACCATTCAAGAAAACACCACAAAGCACTTATGCTTCTATGAGAAGTGTTTCTAATCAGAGTGTTACATTTATGAGTGGTAACCAATCAAGAAAACACCACAAAGCACATATACTTCTATGAGATGTGTTTCTAATTAGAGTACAACATTTATGAGTGGTAACCAATTAAGAAAACACCACAAAATATTTATGCTTCTATGAGAATTGTTTCTATTCAAAGTAATTCATCTATTGGTGATAACCATTCAAGAAAACCTCACAAATCACATATACTTTTATGAGAAGTGTTTCTAATCAGAGTGGTACATTTATGAGTGGTAACCAATCAAGGAAACACCACAAAGCATTTATACTTCTATGAGAAGTATTTATAATCAGAGTACTACATTTATTGATGGTAACCAATCAAGAAAACACCACATAGCACTTATACTTCTATTAGAAGTGTTTATATCAGAGTACTTCATTTATTAGTGTTAACCAATCAAGGAAACACCACAAAGCATTTATGCTTCCTTGAGTAGTGTTTCTAATCAAAGTACTTCATTCATGGGTGATAATAATTCAAGAAAACACCACAAAGTACTTATATTTCTATGATAAGTGTTTCTATTTAGAGTGTTACATTTAAGAGTGGTAAGTAATCAAGAAAACACCACAAAGCACATATACTTCTATGAGATGTGTTTCTAATTACAGTACAACATTTATGAGTGGTAACTAATCAAGAAATAACGCCACAAAATATTTATGCTTCTACGAGAAGTGTTTCTATTCAAAGTAATTAATTTATGGGTGATAACCATTCAAGAAAACACCACAAAGCACTTATGCTTCTATGAGAAGTGTTTCTAATCAGAGTGTTACATTTATGAGTGGTAACCAATCAAGAAAACACCACAAAGCACATATACTTCTATGAGATGTGTTTCTAATTACAGTACAACATTTATGAGTGGCAACTAATCAAGAAATAACGCCACAAAATATTTATGCTTTTATGAGAATTGTTTCTATTCAAAGTAATTCATCTATGGGTGATAACCAATCAAGAAAACCTCACAAATCACATATACTTTTATGAGAAGTGTTTCTAATCAGAGTGGTACATTTATGAGTGGTAACCAATCAAGGAAACACCACAAAGCATTTATACTTCTATGAGAAGTATTTATAATCAGAGTACTTCATTTATTGATGGTAACCAATCAAGAAAACACCACATAGCACTTATACTTCTATTAGAAGTGTTTATATCAGAGTACTTCATTTATTAGTGTTAACCAATCAAGGAAACACCACAAAGCATTTATGCTTCCTTGAGTAGTGTTTCTAATCAAAGTACTTCATTAATGGGTGATAATAATTCAAGAAAACACCATAAAGTACTTATATTTCTATGATAAGTGTTTCTATTCAGAGTGTTACATTTAAGAGTGGTAAGTAATCAAGAAAACACCACAAAACACATATACTTCTATGAGATGTGTTTCTAATTACAGTACATCATTTATGAGTGGTAACTAATCAAGAAATAACGCCACAAAATATTTATGCTTTTATGAGAATTGTTTCTATTCAAAGTAATTCATCTATGGGTGATAACCATTCAAGAAAACCTCACAAATCACATATACTTTTATGAGAAGTGTTTCTAATCAGAGTGGTACATTTATGAGTGGTAACCAATCAAGGAAACACCACAAAGCATTTATACTTCTATGAGAAGTATTTATAATCAGAGTACTTCATTTATTGATGGTAACCAATCAAGAAAACACCACATAGCACTTATACTTCTATTAGAAATGTTTATATCAGAGTACTTCATTTATTAGTGTTAACCAATCAAGGAAACACCACAAAGCATTTATGCTTCCTTGAGTACTGTTTCTAATCAAAGTACTTCATTAATGGGTGATAATAATTCAAGAAAACACCATAAAGTACTTATATTTCTATGATAAGTGTTTCTATTCAGAGTGTTACATTTAAGAGTGGTAAGTAATCAAGAAAACACCACAAAGCACATATACATCTATGAGAAATGGTTCCAATCAGAGTACTTCTTTTATGGGCGGTAAGCAATCAAGAAAACACCACAAATCAGTTATGCATCTATGAGAAGTGTTTCTAATCAAAGTACTTCATTTATTGGTGATAACCATTCAAGAAAACACCACAAAGTACTTATATTTCTATGATAAGTGTTTCTATTCAGAGTACTACATTTATGAGTGGTAAACCAATAAAGAAAACACCATAAAGAATTTATGCTTCCATGAGAAGTGTTTGTAATCACAGTACTTCATTTATTGGTGACAACCATTCAAAAAAACACAACAAAGCACTTATACTTGTATGAGAAGTGTTTCTAATCAGAGTACTTCATTTATTAGTGATAACCAATCAAGAAAACACCACAAAACACTTATGCTTACATGAGAAGTGTTTCTAATCAAAGTACTTCATTCATGGGTGATAATAATTCAAGAAAATACCACAAAGCACTTATGCTTCCATGAGAAGTATTTCTAGTCAGAGTTGTTCATTTATGGGTGATAACCAATCAAGAAAACACCACAAAGCGTTTATGCTTCTTTGAGAAGTGTTTCTAATCAGAGTGTTACATTTAAGAGTGGTAAGTAATCAAGAAAACACCACAAAGCACATATACTTCTATGAGATGTGTTTCTAATTACAGTACAACATTTATGAGTGGTAACTAATCAAGAAATAACGCCACAAAATATTTATGCTTCTACGAGAAGTGTTTCTATTCAAAGTAATTCATTTATGGGTGATAACCATTCAAGAAAACACCACAAAGCACTTATGCTTCTATGAGAAGTGTTTCTAATCAGAGTGTTACATTTATGAGTGGTAACCAATCAAGAAAACACCACAAAGCACATATACTTCTATGAGATGTGTTTCTAATTACAGTACAACATTTATGAGTGGCAACTAATCAAGAAATAACGCCTCAAAATATTTATGCTTCTACGAGAAGTGTTTCTATTCAAAGTAATTCATTTATGGGTGATAACCATTCAAGAAAACACCACAAAGCACTTATGCTTCTGTGAGAAGTGTTTCTAATCAGAGTGGTACATTTATGAGTGGTAACCAATCAAGAAAACACCACAAAGCACATATACTTCTATGAGATGTGTTTCTAATTAGAGTACAACATTTATGAGTGGTAACCAATTAAGAAAACACCACAAAATATTTATGCTTCAATGAGAATTGGTTCTATTCAAAGTAATTCATCTATGGGTGATAACCATTCAAGAAAACCTCACAAATCACATATACTTTTATGAGAAGTGTTTCTAATCAGAGTGGTACATTTATGAGTGGTAACCAATCAAGGAAACACCACAAAGCATTTATACTTCTATGAGAAGTGTTTCTAATCAGAGTACTTCATTTATTAGTGATAACCAATCAAGAAAACACCACAAAACACTTATGCTTACATGAGAAGTGTTTCTAATCGTACTTTATTTATGAGTGATAATAATTCAAGAAAATACCACAAAGCACTTATGCTTCCATGAGAAGTATTTCTAGTCAGAGTTGTTCATTTATGGGTGATAACCAATCAAGAAAACACCACAAAGCTTTTATGCTTCTATGAGAAGTGTTTCTAATCAGAGTGTTACATTTAAGAGTGGTAACTAATCAAGAAAACACCACAAAGCACATATACTTCTATGAGATGTGTTTCTAATTACAGTACAACATTTTTGAGTGGTAACTAATCAAGAAATAACGCCACAAAATTTATGCTTCTACGAGAAATGTTTCTATTCAAACTAATTCATTTATGGGTGATAATAATTCAAGAAAACACCACAAAGCACATATACATCTATGAGAAATGGTTCCAATCAGAGTACTTCTTTTATGGGCGGTAAGCAATCAAGAAAACACCACAAATCAGTTATGCATCTATGAGAAGTGTTTCTAATCAAAGTACGTCATTTATTGGTGATAACCATTCAAGAAAACACCACAAAGTACTTATATTTCTATGATAAGTGTTTCTATTCAGAGTACTACATTTATGAGTGGTAAACCAATAAAGAAAACACCATAAAGAATTTATGCTTCCATGAGAAGTGTTTGTAATCACAGTACTTCATTTATTGGTGACAACCATTCAAACAAACACAACAAAGCACTTATACTTGTATGAGAAGTGTTTCTAATCAGAGTACTTCATTTATTAGTGATAACCAATCAAGAAAACACCACAAAACACTTATGCTTACATGAGAAGTGTTTCTGATCGTACTTTATTTATGAGTGATAATAATTCAAGAAAATACCACAAAGCACTTATGCTTCCATGAGAAGTATTTCTAGTCAGAGTTGTTCATTTATGGGTGATAACCAATCAAGAAAACACCACAAAGCTTTTATGCTTCTTTGAGAAGTGTTTCTAATCAGAGTGTTACATTTAAGAGTGGTAACTAATCAAGAAAACACCACAAAGCACATATACTTCTATGAGATGTGTTTCTAATTACAGTACAACATTTTTGAGTGGTAACTAATCAAGAAATAACGCCACAAAATTTATGCTTCTACGAGAAATGTTTCTATTCAAAGTAATTCATTTATGGGTGATAACCATTCAAGAAAACACCACAAAGCACTTATGCTTCTATGAGAAGTGTTTCTAATAAGAGTGTTACATTTATGAGTGGTAACCAATCAAGAAAACACCACAAAGCACATATACTTCTATGAGATGTGTTTCTAATTAGAGTACAACATTTATGAGTGGTAACCAATTAAGAAAACACCACAAAATATTTATGCTTCTATGAGAATTGTTTCTATTCAAAGTAATTCATCTATTGGTGATAACCATTCAAGAAAACCTCACAAATCACATATACTTTTATGAGAAGTGTTTCTAATCAGAGTGGTACATTTATGAGTGGTAACCAATCAAGGAAACACCACAAAGCATTTATACTTCTATGAGAAGTATTTATAATCAAAGTACGTCATTTATTGGTGATAACCATTCAAGAAAACACCACAAAGTACTTATATTTCTATGATAAGTGTTTCTATTCAGAGTACTACATTTATGAGTGGTAAACCAATAAAGAAAACACCATAAAGAATTTATGCTTCCATGAGAAGTGTTTGTAATCACAGTACTTCATTTATTGGTGACAACCATTCAAACAAACACAACAAAGCACTTATACTTGTATGAGAAGTGTTTCTAATCAGAGTACTTCATTTATTAGTGATAACCAATCAAGAAAACACCACAAAACACTTATGCTTACATGAGAAGTGTTTCTAATCGTACTTTATTTATGAGTGATAATAATTCAAGAAAATACCACAAAGCACTTATGCTTCCATGAGAAGTATTTCTAGTCAGAGTTGTTCATTTATGGGTGATAACCAATCAAGAAAACACCACAAAGCTTTTATGCTTCTATGAGAAGTGTTTCTAATCAGAGTGTTACATTTAAGAGTGGTAACTAATCAAGAAAACACCACAAAGCACATATACTTCTATGAGATGTGTTTCTAATTACAGTACAACATTTTTGAGTGGTAACTAATCAAGAAATAACGCCACAAAATTTATGCTTCTACGAGAAATGTTTCTATTCAAAGTAATTCATTTATGGGTGATAACCATTCAAGAAAACACCACAAAGCACTTATGCTTCTATGAGAAGTGTTTCTAATCAGAGTGTTACATTTATGAGTGGTAACCAATCAAGAAAACACCACAAAGCACATATACTTCTATGAGATGTGTTTCTAATTAGAGTACAACATTTATGAGTGGTAACCAATTAAGAAAACACCACAAAATATTTATGCTTCTATGAGAATTGTTTCTATTCAAAGTAATTCATCTATTGGTGATAACCATTCAAGAAAACCTCACAAATCACATATACTTTTATGAGAAGTGTTTCTAATCAGAGTGGTACATTTATGAGTGGTAACCAATCAAGGAAACACCACAAAGCATTTATACTTCTATGAGAAGTATTTATAATCAGAGTACTACATTTATTGATGGTAACCAATCAAGAAAACACCACATAGCACTTATACTTCTATTAGAAGTGTTTATATCAGAGTACTTCATTTATTAGTGTTAACCAATCAAGGAAACACCACAAAGCATTTATGCTTCCTTGAGTAGTGTTTCTAATCAAAGTACTTCATTCATGGGTGATAATAATTCAAGAAAACACCACAAAGTACTTATATTTCTATGATAAGTGTTTCTATTCAGAGTGTTACATTTAAGAGTGGTAAGTAATCAAGAAAACACCACAAAGCACATATACTTCTATGAGATGTGTTTCTAATTACATTACAACATTTATGAGTGGTAACTAATCAAGAAATAACGCCACAAAATATTTATGCTTCTACGAGAAGTGTTTCTATTCAAAGTAATTAATTTATGGGTGATAACCATTCAAGAAAACACCACAAAGCACTTATGCTTCTATGAGAAGTGTTTCTAATCAGAGTGTTACATTTATGAGTGGTAACCAATCAAGAAAACACCACAAAGCACATATACTTCTATGAGATGTGTTTCTAATTACAGTACAACATTTATGAGTGGCAACTAATCAAGAAATAACGCCACAAAATATTTATGCTTTTATGAGAATTGTTTCTATTCAAAGTAATTCATCTATGGGTGATAACCATTCAAGAAAACCTCACAAATCACATATACTTTTATGAGAAGTGTTTCTAATCAGAGTGGTACATTTATGAGTGGTAACCAATCAAGGAAACACCACAAAGCATTTATACTTCTATGAGAAGTATTTATAATCAGAGTACTTCATTTATTGATGGTAACCAATCAAGAAAACACCACATAGCACTTATACTTCTATTAGAAGTGTTTATATCAGAGTACTTCATTTATTAGTGTTAACCAATCATGGAAACACCACAAAGCATTTATGCTTCCTTGAGTAGTCTTTCTAATAAAAGTACTTCATTCATGGGTGATAATAATTCAAGAAAACACCACAAAGTACTTATATTTCTATGATAAGTGTTTCTATTCAGAGTGTTACATTTAAGAGTGGTAAGTAATCAAGAAAACACCACAAAACACATATACTTCTATGAGATGTGTTTCTAATTACAGTACAACATTTATGAGTGGTAACTAATCAAGAAATAACGCCACAAAATATTTATGCTTCTACGAGAAGTGTTTCTATTCAAAGTAATTAATTTATGGGTGATAACCATTCAAGAAAACACCACAAAGCACTTATGCTTCTATGAGAAGTGTTTCTAATCAGAGTGTTACATTTATGAGTGGTAACCAATCAAGAAAACACCACAAAGCACATATATTTCTATGAGATGTGTTTCTAATTACAGTACAACATTTATGAGTGGCAACTAATCAAGAAATAACGCCACAAAATATTTATGCTTCTACGAGAAGTGTTTCTATTCAAAGTAATTCATTTATGGGTGATAACCATTCAAGAAAACACCACAAAGCACTTATGCTTCTATGAGAAGTGTTTCTGATCAGAGTGTTACATTTATGAGTGGTAACCAATCAAGAAAACACCACAAAGCACATATACTTCTATGAGATGTGTTTCTAATTAGAGTACAACATTTATGAGTGGTAACCAATTAAGAAAACACCACAAAATATTTATGCTTCTATGAGAATTGGTTCTATTCAAAGTAATTCATCTATGGGTGATAACCATTCAAGAAAACCTCACAAATCACATATACTTTTATGAGAAGTGTTTCTAATCAGAGTGGTACATTTATGAGTGGTAACCAATCAAGGAAACACCACAAAGCATTTATACTTCTATGAGAAGTATTTATAATCAGAGTACTTCATTTATTGATGGTAACCAATCAAGAAAACACCACATAGCACTTATACTTTTATTAGAAGTGTTTATATCAGAGTACTTCATTTATTAGTGTTAACCAATCAAGGAAACACCACAAAGCATTTATGCTTCCTTGAGTAGTGTTTCTAATCAAAGTACTTCATTCATGGGTGATAATAATTCAAGAAAACACCACAAAGCACATATACATCTATGAGAAATGGTTCCAATCAGAGTACTTCTTTTATGGGCGGTAAGCAATCAAGAAAACACCACAAATCAGTTATGCATCTATGAGAAGTGTTTCTAATCAAAGTACTTCATTTATTGGTGATAACCATTCAAGAAAACACCACAAAGTACTTATATTTCTATGATAAGTGTTTCTATTCAGAGTACTACATTTATGAGTGGTAAACCAATAAAGAAAACACCATAAAGAATTTATGCTTCCATGAGAAGTGTTTGTAATCACAGTACTTCATTTATTGGTGACAACCATTCAAAAAAACACAACAAAGCACTTATACTTGTATGAGAAGTGTTTCTAATCAGAGTACTTCATTTATTAGTGATAACCAATCAAGAAAACACCACAAAACACTTATGCTTACATGAGAAGTGTTTCTAATCAAAGTACTTCATTCATGGGTGATAATAATTCAAGAAAATACCACAAAGCACTTATGCTTCCATGAGAATTATTTCTAGTCAGAGTTGTTCATTTATGGGTGATAACCAATCAAGAAAACACCACAAAGCTTTTATGCTTCTTTGAGAAGTGTTTCTAATCAGAGTGTTACATTTAAGAGTGGTAAGTAATCAAGAAAACACCACAAAGCACATATACTTCTATGAGATGTGTTTCTAATTACAGTACAACATTTATGAGTGGTAACTAATCAAGAAATAACGCCACAAAATATTTATGCTTCTACGAGAAGTGTTTCTATTCAAAGTAATTCATTTATGGGTGATAACCATTCAAGAAAACACCACAAAGCACTTATGCTTCTATGAGAAGTGTTTCTAATCAGAGTGTTACATTTATGAGTGGTAACCAATCAAGAAAACACCACAAAGCACATATACTTCTATGAGATGTGTTTCTAATTACAGTACAACATTTATGAGTGGCAACTAATCAAGAAATAACGCCTCAAAATATTTATGCTTCTACGAGAAGTGTTTCTATTCAAAGTAATTCATTTATGGGTGATAACCATTCAAGAAAACACCACAAAGCACTTATGCTTCTGTGAGAAGTGTTTCTAATCAGAGTGGTACATTTATGAGTGGTAACCAATCAAGAAAACACCACAAAGCACATATACTTCTATGAGATGTGTTTCTAATTAGAGTACAACATTTATGAGTGGTAACCAATTAAGAAAACACCACAAAATATTTATGCTTCTATGAGAATTGGTTCTATTCAAAGTAATTCATCTATGGGTGATAACCATTCAAGAAAACCTCACAAATCACATATACTTTTATGAGAAGTGTTTGTAATCACAGTACTTCATTTATTGGTGACAACCATTCAAACAAACACAACAAAGCACTTATACTTGTATGAGAAGTGTTTCTAATCAGAGTACTTCATTTATTAGTGATAACCAATCAAGAAAACACCACAAAACACTTATGCTTACATGAGAAGTGTTTCTAATCGTACTTTATTTATGAGTGATAATAATTCAAGAAAATACCACAAAGCACTTATGCTTCCATGAGAAGTATTTCTAGTCAGAGTTGTTCATTTATGGGTGATAACCAATCAAGAAAACACCACAAAGCTTTTATGCTTCTATGAGAAGTGTTTCTAATCAGAGTGTTACATTTAAGAGTGGTAACCAATCAAGAAAACACCACAAAGCACATATACTTCTATGAGATGTGTTTCTAATTACAGTACAACATTTTTGAGTGGTAACTAATCAAGAAATAACGCCACAAAATTTATGCTTCTACGAGAAATGTTTCTATTCAAAGTAATTCATTTATGGGTGATAACCATTCAAGAAAACACCACAAAGCACTTATGCTTCTATGAGAAGTGTTTCTAATCAGAGTGTTACATTTATGAGTGGTAACCAATCAAGAAAACACCACAAAGCACATATACTTCTATGAGATGTGTTTCTAATTAGAGTACAACATTTATGAGTGGTAACCAATTAAGAAAACACCACAAAATATTTATGCTTCTATGAGAATTGTTTCTATTCAAAGTAATTCATCTATTGGTGATAACCATTCAAGAAAACCTCACAAATCACATATACTTTTATGAGAAGTGTTTCTAATCAGAGTGGTACATTTATGAGTGGTAACCAATCAAGGAAACACCACAAAGCATTTATACTTCTATGAGAAGTATTTATAATCAGAGTACTACATTTATTGATGGTAACCAATCAAGAAAACACCACATAGCACTTATACTTCTATTAGAAGTGTTTATATCAGAGTACTTCATTTATTAGTGTTAACCAATCAAGGAAACACCACAAAGCATTTATGCTTCCTTGAGTAGTGTTTCTAATCAAAGTACTTCATTCATGGGTGATAATAATTCAAGAAAACACCACAAAGTACTTATATTTCTATGATAAGTGTTTCTATTCAGAGTGTTACATTTAAGAGTGGTAAGTAATCAAGAAAACACCACAAAGCACATATACTTCTATGAGATGTGTTTCTAATTACAGTACAACATTTATGAGTGGCAACTAATCAAGAAATAACGCCACAAAATATTTATGCTTCTACGAGAAGTGTTTCTATTCAAAGTAATTCATTTATGGGTGATAACCATTCAAAAAACACCACAAAGCACTTATGCTTCTATGAGAAGTGTTTCTAATCAGAGTGTTACATTTATGAGTGGTAACCAATCAAGAAAACACCACAAAGCACATATACTTCTATGAGATGTGTTTCTAATTACAGTACAACATTTATGAGTGGCAACTAATCAAGAAATAACGCCACAAAATATTTATGCTTCTACGAGAAGTGTTTCTATTCAAAGTAATTCATTTATGGGTGATAACCATTCAAGAAAACACCACAAAGCACTTATGCTTCTATGAGAAGTGTTTCTAATCAGAGTGTTACATTTATGAGTGGTAACCAATCAAGAAAACACCACAAAGCACATATACTTCTATGAGATGTGTTTCTAATTACAGTACAACATTTATGAGTGGTAACTAATCAAGAAATAACGCCACAAAATATTTATGCTTCTACGAGAAGTGTTTCTATTCAAAGTAATTAAGTTATGGGTGATAACCATTCAAGAAAACACCACAAAGCACTTATGCTTCTATGAGAAGTGTTTCTAATCAGAGTGTTACATTTATGAGTGGTAACCAATCAAGAAAACACCACAAAGCACATATACTTCTATGAGATGTGTTTCTAATTACAGTACAACATTTATGAGTGGCAACTAATCAAGAAATAACGCCACAAAATATTTATGCTTTTATGAGAATTGTTTCTATTCAAAGTAATTCATCTATGGGTGATAACCATTCAAGAAAACCTCACAAATCACATATACTTATATGAGAAGTGTTTCTAATCAGAGTGGTACATTTATGAGTGGTAACCAATCAAGGAAACACCACAAAGCATTTATACTTCTTTGAGAAGTATTTATAATCAGAGTACTTCATTTATTGATGGTAACCAATCAAGAAAACACCACATAGCACTTATACTTCTATTAGAAGTGTTTATATCAGAGTACTTCATTTATTAGTGTTAACCAATCATGGAAACACCACAAAGCATTTATGCTTCCTTGAGTAGTGTTTCTAATCAAAGTACTTCATTCATGGGTGATAATAATTCAAGAAAACACCACAAAGTACTTATATTTCTATGATAAGTGTTTCTATTCAGAGTGTTACATTTAAGAGTGGTAACCAATCAAGAAAACACCACAAAGCACATATACTTCTATGAGATGTGTTTCTAATTAGAGTACAACATTTATGAGTGGCAACTAATCAAGAAATAACGCCACAAAATATTTATGCTTCTACGGGAAGTGTTTCTATTCAAAGTAATTCATTTATGGGTGATAACCATTCAAGAAAACACCACAAAACACTTATGCTTCTATGAGAAGTGTTTCTAATCAGAGTGTTACATTTAAGAGTGGTAACCAATCAAGAAAACACCACAAAGCACATATACTTCTATGAGATGTGTTTCTAATTAAAGTACAACATTTATGAGTGGCAACTAATCAAGAAATAACGCCACAAAATATTTATGCTTCTACGAGAAGTGTTTCTATTCAAAGTAATTCATTTATGGGTGATAACCATTCAAGAAAACACCACAAAGCACTTATGCTTCTATGAGAAGTGTTTCTAATCAGAGTGTTACATTTATGAGTGGTAACCAATCAAGAAAACACCACAAAGCACATATACTTCTATGAGATGTGTTTCTAATTAGAGTACAACATTTATGAGTGGCAACTAATCAAGAAATAACGCCACAAAATATTTATGCTTTTATGAGAATTGTTTCTATTCAAAGTAATTCATCTATGGGTGATAACCATTCAAGAAAACCTCACAAATCACATATACTTTTATGAGAAGTGTTTCTAATCAGAGTGGTACATTTATGAGTGGTAACCAATCAAGGAAACACCACAAAGCATTTATACTTCTATGAGAAGTATTTATAATCAGAGTACTTCATTTATTGATGGTAACCAATCAAGAAAACACCACATAGCACTTATACTTCTATTAGAAGTGTTTATATCAGAGTACTTCATTTATTAGTGTTAACCAATCATGGAAACACCACAAAGCATTTATGCTTCCTTGAGTAGTCTTTCTAATAAAAGTACTTCATTCATGGGTGATAATAATTCAAGAAAACACCACAAAGTACTTATATTTCTATGATAAGTGTTTCTATTCAGAGTGTTACATTTAAGAGTGGTAAGTAATCAAGAAAACACCACAAAACACATATACTTCTATGAGATGTGTTTCTAATTACAGTACAACATTTATGAGTGGTAACTAATCAAGAAATAACGCCACAAAATATTTATGCTTCTACGAGAAGTGTTTCTATTCAAAGTAATTAATTTATGGGTGATAACCATTCAAGAAAACACCACAAAGCACTTATGCTTCTATGAGAAGTGTTTCTAATCAGAGTGTTACATTTATGAGTGGTAACCAATCAAGAAAACACCACAAAGCACATATATTTCTATGAGATGTGTTTCTAATTACAGTACAACATTTATGAGTGGCAACTAATCAAGAAATAACGCCACAAAATATTTATGCTTCTACGAGAAGTGTTTCTATTCAAAGTAATTCATTTATGGGTGATAACCATTCAAGAAAACACCACAAAGCACTTATGCTTCTATGAGAAGTGTTTCTGATCAGAGTGTTACATTTATGAGTGGTAACCAATCAAGAAAACACCACAAAGCACATATACTTCTATGAGATGTGTTTCTAATTAGAGTACAACATTTATGAGTGGTAACCAATTAAGAAAACACCACAAAATATTTATGCTTCTATGAGAATTGGTTCTATTCAAAGTAATTCATCTATGGGTGATAACCATTCAAGAAAACCTCACAAATCACATATACTTTTATGAGAAGTGTTTCTAATCAGAGTGGTACATTTATGAGTGGTAACCAATCAAGGAAACACCACAAAGCATTTATACTTCTATGAGAAGTATTTATAATCAGAGTACTTCATTTATTGATGGTAACCAATCAAGAAAACACCACATAGCACTTATACTTTTATTAGAAGTGTTTATATCAGAGTACTTCATTTATTAGTGTTAACCAATCAAGGAAACACCACAAAGCATTTATGCTTCCTTGAGTAGTGTTTCTAATCAAAGTACTTCATTCATGGGTGATAATAATTCAAGAAAACACCACAAAGCACATATACATCTATGAGAAATGGTTCCAATCAGAGTACTTCTTTTATGGGCGGTAAGCAATCAAGAAAACACCACAAATCAGTTATGCATCTATGAGAAGTGTTTCTAATCAAAGTACTTCATTTATTGGTGATAACCATTCAAGAAAACACCACAAAGTACTTATATTTCTATGATAAGTGTTTCTATTCAGAGTACTACATTTATGAGTGGTAAACCAATAAAGAAAACACCATAAAGAATTTATGCTTCCATGAGAAGTGTTTGTAATCACAGTACTTCATTTATTGGTGACAACCATTCAAAAAAACACAACAAAGCACTTATACTTGTATGAGAAGTGTTTCTAATCAGAGTACTTCATTTATTAGTGATAACCAATCAAGAAAACACCACAAAACACTTATGCTTACATGAGAAGTGTTTCTAATCAAAGTACTTCATTCATGGGTGATAATAATTCAAGAAAATACCACAAAGCACTTATGCTTCCATGAGAAGTATTTCTAGTCAGAGTTGTTCATTTATGGGTGATAACCAATCAAGAAAACACCACAAAGCTTTTATGCTTCTTTGAGAAGTGTTTCTAATCAGAGTGTTACATTTAAGAGTGGTAAGTAATCAAGAAAACACCACAAAGCACATATACTTCTATGAGATGTGTTTCTAATTACAGTACAACATTTATGAGTGGTAACTAATCAAGAAATAACGCCACAAAATATTTATGCTTCTACGAGAAGTGTTTCTATTCAAAGTAATTCATTTATGGGTGATAACCATTCAAGAAAACACCACAAAGCACTTATGCTTCTATGAGAAGTGTTTCTAATCAGAGTGTTACATTTATGAGTGGTAACCAATCAAGAAAACACCACAAAGCACATATACTTCTATGAGATGTGTTTCTAATTACAGTACAACATTTATGAGTGGCAACTAATCAAGAAATAACGCCTCAAAATATTTATGCTTCTACGAGAAGTGTTTCTATTCAAAGTAATTCATTTATGGGTGATAACCATTCAAGAAAACACCACAAAGCACTTATGCTTCTGTGAGAAGTGTTTCTAATCAGAGTGGTACATTTATGAGTGGTAACCAATCAAGAAAACACCACAAAGCACATATACTTCTATGAGATGTGTTTCTAATTAGAGTACAACATTTATGAGTGGTAACCAATTAAGAAAACACCACAAAATATTTATGCTTCTATGAGAATTGGTTCTATTCAAAGTAATTCATCTATGGGTGATAACCATTCAAGAAAACCTCACAAATCACATATACTTTTATGAGAAGTGTTTGTAATCACAGTACTTCATTTATTGGTGACAACCATTCAAACAAACACAACAAAGCACTTATACTTGTATGAGAAGTGTTTCTAATCAGAGTACTTCATTTATTAGTGATAACCAATCAAGAAAACACCACAAAACACTTATGCTTACATGAGAAGTGTTTCTAATCGTACTTTATTTATGAGTGATAATAATTCAAGAAAATACCACAAAGCACTTATGCTTCCATGAGAAGTATTTCTAGTCAGAGTTGTTCATTTATGGGTGATAACCAATCAAGAAAACACCACAAAGCTTTTATGCTTCTATGAGAAGTGTTTCTAATCAGAGTGTTACATTTAAGAGTGGTAACCAATCAAGAAAACACCACAAAGCACATATACTTCTATGAGATGTGTTTCTAATTACAGTACAACATTTTTGAGTGGTAACTAATCAAGAAATAACGCCACAAAATTTATGCTTCTACGAGAAATGTTTCTATTCAAAGTAATTCATTTATGGGTGATAACCATTCAAGAAAACACCACAAAGCACTTATGCTTCTATGAGAAGTGTTTCTAATCAGAGTGTTACATTTATGAGTGGTAACCAATCAAGAAAACACCACAAAGCACATATACTTCTATGAGATGTGTTTCTAATTAGAGTACAACATTTATGAGTGGTAACCAATTAAGAAAACACCACAAAATATTTATGCTTCTATGAGAATTGTTTCTATTCAAAGTAATTCATCTATTGGTGATAACCATTCAAGAAAACCTCACAAATCACATATACTTTTATGAGAAGTGTTTCTAATCAGAGTGGTACATTTATGAGTGGTAACCAATCAAGGAAACACCACAAAGCATTTATACTTCTATGAGAAGTATTTATAATCAGAGTACTACATTTATTGATGGTAACCAATCAAGAAAACACCACATAGCACTTATACTTCTATTAGAAGTGTTTATATCAGAGTACTTCATTTATTAGTGTTAACCAATCAAGGAAACACCACAAAGCATTTATGCTTCCTTGAGTAGTGTTTCTAATCAAAGTACTTCATTCATGGGTGATAATAATTCAAGAAAACACCACAAAGTACTTATATTTCTATGATAAGTGTTTCTATTCAGAGTGTTACATTTAAGAGTGGTAAGTAATCAAGAAAACACCACAAAGCACATATACTTCTATGAGATGTGTTTCTAATTACAGTACAACATTTATGAGTGGCAACTAATCAAGAAATAACGCCACAAAATATTTATGCTTCTACGAGAAGTGTTTCTATTCAAAGTAATTCATTTATGGGTGATAACCATTCAAAAAACACCACAAAGCACTTATGCTTCTATGAGAAGTGTTTCTAATCAGAGTGTTACATTTATGAGTGGTAACCAATCAAGAAAACACCACAAAGCACATATACTTCTATGAGATGTGTTTCTAATTACAGTACAACATTTATGAGTGGCAACTAATCAAGAAATAACGCCACAAAATATTTATGCTTCTACGAGAAGTGTTTCTATTCAAAGTAATTCATTTATGGGTGATAACCATTCAAGAAAACACCACAAAGCACTTATGCTTCTATGAGAAGTGTTTCTAATCAGAGTGTTACATTTATGAGTGGTAACCAATCAAGAAAACACCACAAAGCACATATACTTCTATGAGATGTGTTTCTAATTACAGTACAACATTTATGAGTGGTAACTAATCAAGAAATAACGCCACAAAATATTTATGCTTCTACGAGAAGTGTTTCTATTCAAAGTAATTAAGTTATGGGTGATAACCATTCAAGAAAACACCACAAAGCACTTATGCTTCTATGAGAAGTGTTTCTAATCAGAGTGTTACATTTATGAGTGGTAACCAATCAAGAAAACACCACAAAGCACATATACTTCTATGAGATGTGTTTCTAATTACAGTACAACATTTATGAGTGGCAACTAATCAAGAAATAACGCCACAAAATATTTATGCTTTTATGAGAATTGTTTCTATTCAAAGTAATTCATCTATGGGTGATAACCATTCAAGAAAACCTCACAAATCACATATACTTATATGAGAAGTGTTTCTAATCAGAGTGGTACATTTATGAGTGGTAACCAATCAAGGAAACACCACAAAGCATTTATACTTCTTTGAGAAGTATTTATAATCAGAGTACTTCATTTATTGATGGTAACCAATCAAGAAAACACCACATAGCACTTATACTTCTATTAGAAGTGTTTATATCAGAGTACTTCATTTATTAGTGTTAACCAATCATGGAAACACCACAAAGCATTTATGCTTCCTTGAGTAGTGTTTCTAATCAAAGTACTTCATTCATGGGTGATAATAATTCAAGAAAACACCACAAAGTACTTATATTTCTATGATAAGTGTTTCTATTCAGAGTGTTACATTTAAGAGTGGTAACCAATCAAGAAAACACCACAAAGCACATATACTTCTATGAGATGTGTTTCTAATTAGAGTACAACATTTATGAGTGGCAACTAATCAAGAAATAACGCCACAAAATATTTATGCTTCTACGGGAAGTGTTTCTATTCAAAGTAATTCATTTATGGGTGATAACCATTCAAGAAAACACCACAAAACACTTATGCTTCTATGAGAAGTGTTTCTAATCAGAGTGTTACATTTATGAGTGGTAACCAATCAAGAAAACACCACAAAGCACATATACTTCTATGAGATGTGTTTCTAATTAGAGTACAACATTTATGAGTGGTAACCAATTAAGAAAACACCACAAAATATTTATGCTTCCATGAGAATAATTGATTAGAAATACCACAAAGCACTAATGAGTGTTTTCATGGGTGATAATAATTCAAGAAAATACCACAAAGCACTTATGCTTCCATGAGAAGTATTTCTAGTCAGAGTTGTTCATTTATGGGTGATAACCAATCAAGAAAACACCACAAAGCTTTTATACTTCTATGAGAAGTGTTTCTAATCAGTGTTACATTTAAGAGTGGAAAGTAATCAAGAAAACACCACAAAGCACATATACTTCTATGAGATGTGTTTCTAATTACAGTACAACATTTATGAGTGGTAACTAATCAAGAAATAACGCCACAAAATATTTATGCTTCTACGAGAAGTGTTTCTATTCAAAGTAATTCATTTATGGGTGATAACCATTCAAGAAAACACCACAAAGCAATTATGCTTCTATGAGAAGTGTTTCTGATCAGAGTGTTACATTTATGAGTGGTAACCAATCAAGAAAACACCACAAAGCACATATACTTCTATGAGATGTGTTTCTAATTACAGTACAACATTTATGAGTGGTAACTAATCAAGAAATAACGCCACAAAATATTTATGCTTCTACGAGAAGTGTTTCTATTCAAAGTAATTCATTTATGGGTGATAACCATTCAAGAAAACACCACAAATCACTTATGCTTCTATGAGAAGTGTTTCTAATCAGAGTGTTACATTTATGAGTGGTAACCAATCAAGAAAACACCACAAAGCACATATACTTCTATGAGATGTGTTTCTAATTAGAGTACAACATTTATGAGTGGCAACTAATCAAGAAATAACGCCACAAAATATTTATGCTTCTACGAGAAGTGTTTCTATTCAAAGTAATTCATTTATGGGTGATAACCATTCAAGAAAACACCACAAAGCACTTATGCTTCTATGAGAAGTGTTTCTAATCAGAGTGTTACATTTATGAGTGGTAACCAATCAAGAAAACACCACAAAGCACATATACTTCTATGAGATGTGTTTCTAATTACAGTACAACATTTATGAGTGGCAACTAATCAAGAAATAACGCCACAAAATATTTATGCTTCTACGAGAAGTGTTTCTATTCAAAGTAATTCATTTATGGGTGATAACCATTCAAGAAAACACCACAAAGCACTTATGCTTCTATGAGAAGTGTTTCTAATCAGAGTGTTACATTTATGAGTGGTAACCAATCAAGAAAACACCACAAAGCACATATACTTCTATGAGATGTGTTTCTAATTACAGTACAACATTTATGAGTGGTAACTAATCAAGAAATAACGCCACAAAATATTTATGCTTCTACGAGAAGTGTTTCTATTCAAAGTAATTAATTTATGGGTGATAACCATTCAAGAAAACACCACAAAGCACTTATGCTTCTATGAGAAGTGTTTCTAATCAGAGTGTTACATTTATGAGTGGTAACCAATCAAGAAAACACCACAAAGCACATATACTTCTATGAGATGTGTTTCTAATTACAGTACAACATTAATGAGTGGCAACTAATCAAGAAATAACGCCACAAAATATTTATGCTTCTACGAGAAGTGTTTCTATTCAAAGTAATTCATTTATGGGTGATAACCATTCAAGAAAACACCACAAAGCACTTATGCTTCTATGAGAAGTGTTTCTAATCAGAGTGTTACATTTATGAGTGGTAACCAATCAAGAAAACACCACAAAGCACATATACTTCTATGAGATGTGTTTCTAATTAGAGTACAACATTTATGAGTGGTAACCAATTAAGAAAACACCACAAAATATTTATGCTTCTATGAGAATTGTTTCTATTCAAAGTAATTCATCTATTGGTGATAACCATTCAAGAAAACCTCACAAATCACATATACTTTTATGAGAAGTGTTTCTAATCAGAGTGGTACATTTATGAGGGGTAACCAATCAAGGAAACACCACAAAGCATTTATACTTCTATGTGAAGTATTTATAATCAGAGTACTTCATTTATTGATGGTAACCAATCAAGAAAACACCACATATCACTTATACTTCTATTAGAAGTGTTTATATCAGAGTACTTCATTTATTAGTGTTAAGCAATCAAGGAAACACCACAAAGCATTTGTGCTTCCTTGAGTAGTGTTTCTAATCAAAGTACTTCATTCATGGGTGATAATAATTCAAGAAAACACCACAAAGCACATATACATCTATGAGAAATGGTTCCAATCAGAGTACTTCTTTTATGGGCGGTAAGCAATCAAGAAAACACCACAAATCAGTTATGCATCTATGAGAAGTGTTTCTAATCAAAGTACTTCAATTATTGGTGATAACCATTCAAGAAAACACCACAAAGTACTTATATTTCTATGATAAGTGTTTCTATTCAGAGTACTACATTTATGAGTGGTAAACCAGTAAAGAAAACACCATAAAGAATTTATGCTTCCATGAGAAGTGTTTGTAATCACAGTACTTCATTTATTGGTGACAACCATTCAAAAAAACACAACAAAGCACTTATACTTGTATGAGAAGTGTTTATATCAGAGTACTTCATTTATGAGTGTTAACCAATCAAGGAAACACCACTAAGCATTTATGCTTCCTTGAGAAGTGTTTATAATCAAAGTACTTCATTCATGGGTGATAATAATTCAAGAAAATACCACAAAGCACTTATGCTTCCATGAGAAGTATTTCTAGTCAGAGTTGTTCATTTATGGGTGATAACCAGTCAAGAAAACACCAAAAAGCTTTTATGCTTCTATAAGAAGTGTTTCTAATCAGAGTGTTACATTTAAGAGTGGTAAGTAATCAAGAAAACACCACAAAGCACATATACTTCTATGAGATGTGTTTCTAATTACAGTACAACATTTATGAGTGGTAACTAATCAAGAAATAACGCCACAAAATATTTATGCTTCTACGAGAAGTGTTTCTATTCAAAGTAATTAATTTATGGGTGATAACCATTCAAGAAAACACCACAAAGCACTTATGCTTCTATGAGAAGTGTTTCTAATCAGAGTGTTACATTTATGAGTGGTAACCAATCAAGAAAACACCACAAAGCACATATACTTTTATGAGATGTGTTTCTAATTAGAGTATAACATTTATGAGTGGTAACCAATTAAGAAAACAACACAAAATATTTATGCTTCTATGAGAATTGGTTCTATTCAAAGTAATTCATCTATGGGTGATAACCATTCAAGAAAACCTCACAAATGACATATACTTTTATGAGAAGTGTTTCTAATCAGAGTGGTACATTTATGACGGGTAACCAATCAAGGAAACACCACAAAGCATTTATACTTCTATGAGAAGTATTTATAATCAGAGTACTTCATTTATTGATGGTAACCAATCAAGAAAACACCACATATCACTTATACTTCTATTAGAAGTGTTTATATCAGAGTACTTCATTTATTAGTGTTAACCAATCAAGGAAACACCACAAAGCATTTGTGCTTCCTTGAGTAGTGTTTCTAATCAAAGTACTTCATTCATGGGTGATAATAATTCAAGAAAACACCACAAAGCACATATACATCTATGAGAAATGGTTCCAATCAGAGTACTTCTTTTATGGGCGGTAAGCAATCAAGAAAACACCACAAATCAGTTATGCATCTATGAGAAGTGTTTCTAATCAAAGTACTTCATTTATTGGTGATAACCATTCAAGAAAACACCACAAAGTACTTATATTTCTATGATAAGTGTTTCTAATCAGAGTACTTCATTTATTAGTGATAACCAATCAAGAAAACACCACAAAACACTTATGCTTACATGAGAAGTGTTTCTAATCGTACTTTATTTATGAGTGATAATAATTCAAGAAAATACCACAAAGCACTTATGCTTCCATGAGAAGTATTTCTAGTCAGAGTTGTTCATTTATGGGTGATAACCAATCAAGAAAACACCACAAAGCTTTTATGCTTCTATGAGAAGTGTTTCTAATCAGAGTTTTACATTTAAGAGTGGTAACTAATCAAGAAAACACCACAAAGCACATATACTTCTATGAGATGTGTTTCTAATTACAGTACAAAATTTTTGAGTGGTAACTAATCAAGAAATAACGCCACAAAATTTATGCTTCTACGAGAAATGTTTCTATTCAAAGTAATTCATTTATGGGTGATAACCAATCAAGAAAACACCACAAAGCTTTTATGCTTCTATGAGAAGTGTTTCTAATCAGAGTGTTACATTTATGAGTGGTAACCAATCAAGAAAACACCACAAAGCACATATACTTCTATGAGATATGTTTCTAATTAGAGTACAACATTTATGAGTGGTAACCAATTAAGAAAACACCACAAAATATTTATGCTTCTATGAGAATTGTTTCTATTCAAAGTAATTCATCTATTGGTGATAACCATTCAAGAAAACCTCACAAATCACATATACTTTTATGAGAAGTGTTTCTAATCAGAGTGGTACATTTATGAGGGGTAACCAATCAAGGAAACACCACAAAGCATTTATACTTCTATGAGAAGTATTTATAATCAGAGTACTTCATTTATTGATGGTAACCAATCAAGGAAACACCACAAAGCACATATACTTCTATGAGATGTGTTTCTAATTACAGTACAACATTTATGAGTGGCAACTAATCAAGAAATAACGCCACAAAATATTTATGCTTCTACGAGAAGTGTTTCTATTCAAAGTAATTCATTTATGGGTGATAACCATTCAAGAAAACACCACAAAGCACTTATGCTTCTATGAGAAGTGTTTCTAATCAGAGTGTTACATTTATGAGTGGTAACCAATCAAGAAAACACCACAAAGCACATATACTTCTATGAGATGTGTTTCTAATTACAGTACAACATTTATGAGTGGTAACTAATCAAGAAATAACGCCACAAAATATTTATGCTTCTACGAGAAGTGTTTCTATTCAAAGTAATTAATTTATGGGTGATAACCATTCAAGAAAACACCACAAAGCACTTATGCTTCTATGAGAAGTGTTTCTAATCAGAGTGTTACATTTATGAGTGGTAACCAATCAAGAAAACACCACAAAGCACAAATACTTCTATGAGATGTGTTTCTAATTACAGTACAACATTAATGAGTGGCAACTAATCAAGAAATAACGCCACAAAATATTTATGCTTTTATGAGAATTGTTTCTATTCAAAGTAATTCATCTATGGGTGATAACCATTCAAGAAAACGTCACAAATCACATATACTTTTATGAGAAGTGTTTCTAATCAGAGTGGTACATTTATGAGTGGTAACCAATCAAGGAAACACCACAAAGCATTTATACTTCTATGAGAAGTATTTATAATCAGAGTACTTCATTTATTGATGGTAACCAATCAAGAAAACACCACATAGCACTTATACTTCTATTAGAAGTGTTTATATCAGAGTACTTCATTTATTAGTGTTAACCAATCAAGGAAACACCACAAAGCATTTATGCTTCCTTGAGTAGTGTTTCTAATCAAAGTACTTCATTCATGGGTGATAATAATTCAAGAAAACACCACAAAGCACATATACATCTATGAGAAATGGTTCCAATCAGAGTACTTCTTTTATGGGCGGTAAGCAATCAAGAAAACACCACAAATCAGTTATGCATCTATGAGAAGTGTTTCTAATCAAAGTACTTCATTTATTGGTGATAACCATTCAAGAAAACACCACAAAGTACTTATATTTCTATGATAAGTGTTTCTATTCAGAGTACTACATTTATGAGTGGTAAACCAATAAAGAAAACACCATAAAGAATTTATGCTTCCATGAGAAGTGTTTGTAATCACAGTACTTCATTTATTGGTGACAACCATTCAAAAAAACACAACAAAACACTTATACTTGTATGAGAAGTGTTTCTAATCAGAGTACTTCATTTATTAGTGATAACCAATCAAGAAAACACCACAAAACACTTATGCTTACATGAGAAGTGTTTCTAATCAAAGTACTTCATTCATGGGTGATAATAATTCAAGAAAATACCACAAAGCACTTATGCTTCCATGAGAAGTATTTCTAGTCAGAGTTGTTCATTTATGGGTGATAACCAATCAAGAAAACACCACAAAGCTTTTATGCTTCTTTGAGAAGTGTTTCTAATCAGAGTGTTACATTTAAGAGTGGTAAGTAATCAAGAAAACACCACAAAGCACATATACTTCTATGAGATGTGTTTCTAATTACAGTACAACATTTATGAGTGGTAACTAATCAAGAAATAACGCCACAAAATATTTATGCTTCTACGAGAAGTGTTTCTATTCAAAGTAATTCATTTATGGGTGATAACCATTCAAGAAAACACCACAAAGCACTTATGCTTCTATGAGAAGTGTTTCTAATCAGAGTGTTACATTTATGAGTGGTAACCAATCAAGAAAACACCACAAAGCACATATACTTCTATGAGATGTGTTTCTAATTAGAGTACAACATTTATGAGTGGTAACCAATTAAGAAAACACCACAAAATATTTATGCTTCTATGAGAATTGTTTCTATTCAAAGTAATTCATCTATTGGTGATAACCATTCAAGAAAACCTCACAAATCACATATACTTTTATGAGAAGTGTTTCTAATCAGAGTGGTACATTTATGAGGGGTAACCAATCAAGGAAACACCACAAAGCATTTATACTTCTATGAGAAGTATTTATAATCAGAGTACTTCATTTATTGATGGTAACCAATCAAGAAAACACCACATATCACTTATACTTCTATTAGAAGTGTTTATATCAGAGTACTTCATTTATTAGTGTTAAGCAATCAAGGAAACACCACAAAGCATTTGTGCTTCCTTGAGTAGTGTTTCTAATCAAAGTACTTCATTCATGGGTGATAATAATTCAAGAAAACACCACAAAGCACATATACATCTATGAGAAATGGTTCCAATCAGAGTACTTCTTTTATGGGCGGTAAGCAATCAAGAAAACACCACAAATCAGTTATGCATCTATGAGAAGTGTTTCTAATCAAAGTACTTCAATTATTGGTGATAACCATTCAAGAAAACACCACAAAGTACTTATATTTCTATGATAAGTGTTTCTATTCAGAGTACTACATTTATGAGTGGTAAACCAGTAAAGAAAACACCATAAAGAATTTATGCTTCCATGAGAAGTGTTTGTAATCACAGTACTTCATTTATTGGTGACAACCATTCAAAAAAACACAACAAAGCACTTATACTTGTATGAGAAGTGTTTATATCAGAGTACTTCATTTATGAGTGTTAACCAATCAAGGAAACACCACTAAGCATTTATGCTTCCTTGAGAAGTGTTTATAATCAAAGTACTTCATTCATGGGTGATAATAATTCAAGAAAATACCACAAAGCACTTATGCTTCCATGAGAAGTATTTCTAGTCAGAGTTGTTCATTTATGGGTGATAACCAGTCAAGAAAACACCAAAAAGCTTTTATGCTTCTATAAGAAGTGTTTCTAATCAGAGTGTTACATTTAAGAGTGGTAAGTAATCAAGAAAACACCACAAAGCACATATACTTCTATGAGATGTGTTTTTAATTACAGTACAACATTTATGAGTGGTAACTAATCAAGAAATAACGCCACAAAATATTTATGCTTCTACGAGAAGTGTTTCTATTCAAAGTAATTAATTTATGGGTGATAACCATTCAAGAAAACACCACAAAGCACTTATGCTTCTATGAGAAGTGTTTCTAATCAGAGTACTTCATTCATGGGTGATAATAATTCAAGAAAACACCACAAAGCACATATACATCTATGAGAAATGGTTCCAATCAGAGTACTTCTTTTATGGGCGGTAAGCAATCAAGAAAACACCACAAATCAGTTATGCATCTATGAGAAGTGTTTCTAATCAAAGTACTTCATTTATTGGTGATAACCATTCAAGAAAACACCACAAAGTACTTATATTTCTATGATAAGTGTTTCTAATCAGAGTACTTCATTTATTAGTGATAACCAATCAAGAAAACACCACAAAACACTTATGCTTACATGAGAAGTGTTTCTAATCGTACTTTATTTATGAGTGATAATAATTCAAGAAAATACCACAAAGCACTTATGCTTCCATGAGAAGTATTTCTAGTCAGAGTTGTTCATTTATGGGTGATAACCAATCAAGAAAACACCACAAAGCTTTTATGCTTCTATGAGAAGTGTTTCTAATCAGAGTTTTACATTTAAGAGTGGTAACTAATCAAGAAAACACCACAAAGCACATATACTTCTATGAGATGTGTTTCTAATTACAGTACAAAATTTTTGAGTGGTAACTAATCAAGAAATAACGCCACAAAATTTATGCTTCTACGAGAAATGTTTCTATTCAAAGTAATTCATTTATGGGTGATAACCAATCAAGAAAACACCACAAAGCTTTTATGCTTCTATGAGAAGTGTTTCTAATCAGAGTGTTACATTTATGAGTGGTAACCAATCAAGAAAACACCACAAAGCACATATACTTCTATGAGATATGTTTCTAATTAGAGTACAACATTTATGAGTGGTAACCAATTAAGAAAACACCACAAAATATTTATGCTTCTATGAGAATTGTTTCTATTCAAAGTAATTCATCTATTGGTGATAACCATTCAAGAAAACCTCACAAATCACATATACTTTTATGAGAAGTGTTTCTAATCAGAGTGGTACATTTATGAGTGGTAACCAATCAAGGAAACACCACAAAGCATTTATACTTCTATGAGAAGTATTTATAATCAGAGTACTTCATTTATTGATGGTAACCAATCAAGAAAACACCACATAGCACTTATACTTCTATTAGAAGTGTTTATATCAGAGTACTTCATTTATTAGTGTTAACCAATCAAGGAAACAGCACAAAGCATTTATGCTTCCTTGAGTAGTGTTTCTAATCAAAGTACTTCATTCATGGGTGATAATAATTCAAGAAAACACCACAAAGTACTTATATTTCTATGATAAGTGTTTCTATTCAGAGTGTTACATATAAGAGTGGTAAGTAATCAAGAAAACACCACAAAGCACATATACTTCTATGAGATGTGTTTCTAATTACAGTACAACATTTATGAGTGGTAACTAATCAAGAAATAACGCCACAAAATATTTATGCTTCTACGAGAAGTGTTTCTATTCAAAGTAATTCATTTATGGGTGATAACCATTCAAGAAAATACCACAAAGCACTTATGCTTCTATGAGAAGTGTTTCTAATCAGAGTGTTACATTTATGAGTGGTAACCAATCAAGAAAACACCACAAAGCACATATACTTCTATGAAATGTGTTTCTAATTACAGTACAACATTTATGAGTGGTAACTAATCAAGAAATAACGCCACAAAATATTTATGCTTCTACGAGAAGTGTTTCTATTCAAAGTAATTAATTTATGGGTGATAACCATTCAAGAAAACACCACAAAGCACTTATGCTTCTATGAGAAGTGTTTCTAATCAGAGTGTTACATTTATGAGTGGTAACCAATCAAGAAAACACCACAAAGCACATATACTTCTATGAGATGTGTTTCTAATTACAGTACAACATTAATGAGTGGCAACTAATCAAGAAATAACGCCACAAAATATTTATGCTTCTACGAGAAGTGTTTCTATTCAAAGTAATTCATTTATGGGTCATAACCATTCAAGAAAACACCACAAAGCACTTATGCTTCTATGAGAAGTGTTTCTAATCAGAGTGTTACATTTATGAGTGGTAACCAATCAAGAAAACACCACAAAGCACATATACTTCTATGAGATGTGTTTCTAATTAGAGTACAACATTTATGAGTGGTAACCAATTAAGAAAACACCACAAAATATTTATGCTTCTATGAGAATTGTTTCTATTCAAAGTAATTCATCTATTGGTGATAACCATTCAAGAAAACCTCACAAATCACATATACTTTTATGAGAAGTGTTTCTAATCAGAGTGGTACATTTATGAGGGGTAACCAATCAAGGAAACACCACAAAGCATTTATACTTCTATGAGAAGTATTTATAATCAGAGTACTTCATTTATTGATGGTAACCAATCAAGAAAACACCACATATCACTTATACTTCTATTAGAAGTGTTTATATCAGAGTACTTCATTTATTAGTGTTAAGCAATCAAGGAAACACCACAAAGCATTTGTGCTTCCTTGAGTAGTGTTTCTAATCAAAGTACTTCATTCATGGGTGATAATAATTCAAGAAAACACCACAAAGCACATATACATCTATGAGAAATGGTTCCAATCAGAGTACTTCTTTTATGGGCGGTAAGCAATCAAGAAAACACCACAAATCAGTTATGCATCTATGAGAAGTGTTTCTAATCAAAGTACTTCATTTATTGGTGATAACCATTCAAGAAAACACCACAAAGTACATATATTTCTATGATAAGTGTTTCTATTCAGAGTACTACATTTATGAGTGGTAAACCAATAAAGAAAACACCATAAAGAATTTATGCTTCCATGAGAAGTGTTTGTAATCACAGTACTTCATTTATTGGTGACAACCATTAAAAAAAACACAACAAAGCACTTATACTTGTATGAAAGTGTTTATATCAGACTACTTCATTTATGAGTGTTAACCAATCAAGGAAACACCACTAAGCATTTATGCTTCCTTGAGAAGTGTTTCGAATCAAAGTACTTCATTCATGGGTGATAATAATTCAAGAAAATACCACAAAGCACTTATGCTTCCATGAGAAGTATTTCTAGTCAGAGTTGTTCATTTATGGGTGATAACCAATCAAGAAAACACCACAAAGCTTTTTTGCTTCTATGAGAAGTGTTTCTAATCAGAGTGTTACATTTAAGAGTGGTAACCAATCAAGAAAACACCACAAAGCACATATACTTCTATGAGATGTGTTTCTAATTAAAGTACAACATTTATGAGTGGCAACTAATCAAGAAATAACGCCACAAAATATTTATGCTTCTACGAGAAGTGTTTCTATTCAAAGTAATTCATTTATGGGTGATAACCATTCAAGAAAACACCACAAAGCACTTATGCTTCTATGAGAAGTGTTTCTAATCAGAGTGTTACATTTATGAGTGGTAACCAATCAAGAAAACACCACAAAGCACATATACTTCTATGAGATGTGTTTCTAATTAGAGTACAACATTTATGAGTGGTAACCAATTAAGAAAACACCACAAAATATTTATGCTTCTACGAGAAGTGTTTCTATTCAAAGTAATTCATTTATAGGTGATAACCATTCAAGAAAACACCACAAAGCACTTATGCTTCTATGAGAAGTGTTTCTAATCAGAGTGTTACATTTATGAGTGGTAACCAATCAAGAAAACACCACAAAGCACATATACTTCTATGAGATGTGTTTCTAATTACAGTACAACATTTATGAGTGGCAACTAATCAAGAAATAACGCCACAAAATATTTATGCTTTTATGAGAATTGTTTCTATTCAAAGTAATTCATCTATGGGTGATAACCATTCAAGAAAACCTCACAAATCACATATACTTTTATGAGAAGTGTTTCTAATCAGAGTGGTACATTTATGAGTGGTAACCAATCAAGGAAACACCACAAAGCATTTATACTTCTATGAGAAGTATTTATAATCAGAGTACTTCATTTATTGATGGTAACCAATCAAGAAAACACCACATAGCACTTATACTTCTATTAGAAGTGTTTATATCAGAGTACTTCATTTATTAGTGTTAACCAATCAAGGAAACACCACAAAGCATTTATGCTTCCTTGAGTAGTGTTTCTAATCAAAGTACTTCATTCATGGGTGATAATAATTCAAGAAAACACCACAAAGCACATATACATCTATGAGAAATGGTTCCATTCAGAGTACCTCTTTTATGGGCGGTAAGCAATCAAGAAAACACCACAAATCAGTTATGCATCTATGAGAAGTGTTTCTAATCAAAGTACTTCATTTATTGGTGATAACCATTCAAGAAAACACCACAAATTACTTATATTTCTATGATAATTGTTTCTATTCAGAGTACTACATTTATGAGTGGTAAACCAATAAAGAAAACACCATAAAGAATTTATGCTTCCATGAGAAGTGTTTGTAATCACAGTACTTCATTTATTGGTGACAACCATTCAAAAAAACACAACAAAGCACTTATACTTGTATGAGAAGTGTTTCTAATCAGAGTACTTCATTTATTAGTGATAACCAATCAAGAAAACACCACAAAACACTTATGCTTACATGAGAAGTGTTTCTAATCGTACTTTATTTATGAGTGATAATAATTCAAGAAAATACCACAAAGCACTTATGCTTCCATGAGAAGTATTTCTAGTCAGAGTTGTTCATTTGTGGGTGATAACCAATCAAGAAAACACCACAAAGCTTTTATGCTTATATGAGAAGTGTTTCTAATCAGAGTGTTACATTTATGAGTGGTAACCAATCAAGAAAACACCACAAAGCACATATACTTCTATGAGATGTGTTTCTAATTACAGTACAACATTTTTGAGTGGTAACTAATCAAGAAATAACGCCACAAAATATTTATGCTTCTACGAGAAGTGTTTCTATTCAAAGTAATTCATCTATTGGTGATAACCATTCAAGAAAATATCACAAAGCACTTATGCTTCCATGAGAAGTATTTCTAGTCAGAGTTGTTCATTTATGGGTGATAACCAATCAAGAAAACACCACAAAGCTTTTATGCTTATATGAGAAGTGTTTCTAATCAGAGTGTTACATTTATGAGTGGTAACCAATCAAGAAAACACCACAAAGCACATATACTTCTATGAGATGTGTTTCTAATTAAAGTACAAAATTTATGAGTGGCAACTAATCAAGAAATAACGCCACAAAGTATTTATGCTTCTACGAGAAGTGTTTCTATTCAAAGTAATTCATTTATGGGTGATAACCATTCAAGAAAACACCACAAAGCACTTATGCTTCTATGAGAAGTGTTTCTAATCAGAGTGTTACATTTATGAGTGGTAACCAATCAAGAAAACACCACAAAGCACATATACTTCTATGAGATGTGTTTCTAATTAGAGTACAACATTTATGAGTGGTAACCAATTAAGAAAACACCACAAAATATTTATGCTTCTATGAGAATTGGTTCTATTCAAAGTAATTCATCTATGGGTGATAACCATTCAAGAAAACCTCACAAATCACATATACTTTTATGAGAAGTGTTTCTAATCAGAGTGGTACATTTATGAGTGGTAACCAATCAAGGAAACACCACAAAGCATTTATACTTCTATGAGAAGTATTTATAATCAGAGTACTTCATTTATTGATGGTAACCAATCAAGAAAACACCACATAGCACTTATACTTCTATTAGAAGTGTTTATATCAGAGTACTTCATTTATTAGTGTTAACCAATCAAGGAAACACCACAAAGCATTTATGCTTCCTTGAGTAGTGTTTCTAATCAAAGTACTTCATTCATGGGTGATAATAATTCAAGAAAACACCACAAAGTACTTATATTTCTATGATAAGTGTTTCTATTCAGAGTGTTACATTTAAGAGTGGTAAGTAATCAAGAAAACACCACAAAGCACATATACTTCTTTGAGATGTGTTTCTAATTACAGTACAACATTTATGAGTGGTAACTAATCAAGAAATAACGCCACAAAATATTTATGCTTCTACGAGAAGTGTTTCTATTCAAAGTAATTCATTTATAGGTGATAACCATTCAAGAAAACACCACAAAGCACTTATGCTTCTATGAGAAGTGTTTCTAATCAGAGTGTTACATTTATGAGTGGTAACCAATCAAGAAAACACCACAAAGCACATATACTTCTATGAGATGTGTTTCTAATTACAGTACAACATTTATGAGTGGCAACTAATCAAGAAATAACGCCACAAAATATTTATGCTTTTATGAGAATTGTTTCTATTCAAAGTAATTCATCTATGGGTGATAACCATTCAAGAAAACGTCACAAATCACATATACTTTTATGAGAAGTGTTTCTAATCAGAGTGGTACATTTATGAGTGGTAACCAATCAAGGAAACACCACAAAGCATTTATACTTCTATGAGAAGTATTTATAATCAGAGTACTTCTTTTATTGATGGTAACCAATCAAGAAAACACCACATAGCACTTATACTTCTATTGGAAGTGTTTATATCAGAGTATTTCATTTATTAGTGTTAACCAATCAAGGAAACACCACAAAGCATTTATGCTTCCTTGAGTAGTGTTTCTAATCAAAGTACTTCATTCATGGGTGATAATAATTCAAGAAAACACCACAAAGCACATATACATCTATGAGAAATGGTTCCAATCAGAGTACCTCTTTTATGGGCGGTAAGCAATCAAGAAAACACCACAAATCAGTTATGCATCTATGAGAAGTGTTTCTAATCAAAGTACTTCATTTATTGGTGATAACCATTCAAGAAAACACCACAAATTACTTATATTTCTATGATAATTGTTTCTATTCAGAGTACTACATTTATGAGTGGTAAACCAATAAAGAAAACACCATAAAGAATTTATGCTTCCATGAGAAGTGTTTGTAATCACAGTACTTCATTTATTGGTGACAACCATTCAAAAAAACACAACAAAGCACTTATACTTGTATGAGAAGTGTTTCTAATCAGAGTACTTCATTTATTAGTGATAACCAATCAAGAAAACACCACAAAACACTTATGCTTACATGAGAAGTGTTTCTAATCGTACTTTATTTATGAGTGATAATAATTCAAGAAAATACCACAAAGCACTTATGCTTCCATGAGAAGTATTTCTAGTCAGAGTTGTTCATTTGTGGGTGATAACCAATCAAGAAAACACAACAAAGCTTTTATGCTTCTATGAGAAGTGTTTCTAATCAGAGTGTTACATTTAAGAGTGGTAACTAATCAAGAAAACACCACAAAGCACATATACTTCTATGAGATGTGTTTCTAATTACAGTACAACATTTTTGAGTGGTAACTAATCAAGAAATAACGCCACAAAATTTATGCTTCTACGAGAAATGTTTTTATTCAAAGTAATTCATTTATGGGTGATAACCATTCAAGAAAACACCACAAAGCACTTATGCTTCTATGAGAAGTGTTTCTAATCAGAGTGTTACATTTATGAGTGGTAACCAATCAAGAAAACACCACAAAGCACATATACTTCTATGAGATGTGTTTCTAATTAGAGTACAACATTTATGAGTGGTAACCAATTAAGAAAACACCACAAAATATTTATGCTTCTATGAGAATTGGTTCTATTCAAAGTAATTCATCTATGGGTGATAACCATTCAAGAAAACCTCACAAATGACATATACTTTTATGAGAAGTGTTTCTAATCAGAGTGGTACATTTATGAGTGGTAACCAATCAAGGAAACACCACAAAGCATTTATACTTCTATGAGAAGTATTTATAATCAGAGTACTTCATTTATTGATGGTAACCAATCAAGAAAACACCACATATCACTTATACTTCTATTAGAAGTGTTTATATCAGAGTACTTCATTTATTAGTGTTAACCAATCAAGGAAACACCACAAAGCATTTGTGCTTCCTTGAGTAGTGTTTCTAATCAAAGTACTTCATTCATGGGTGATAATAATTCAAGAAAACACCACAAAGCACATATACATCTATGAGAAATGGTTCCAATCAGAGTACTTCTTTTATGGGCGGTAAGCAATCAAGAAAACACCACAAATCAGTTATGCATCTATGAGAAGTGTTTCTAATCAAAGTACTTCATTTATTGGTGATAACCATTCAAGAAAACACCACAAAGTACTTATATTTCTATGATAAGTGTTTCTATTCAGAGTACTACATTTATGAGTGGTAAACCAATAAAGAAAACACCATAAAGAATTTATGCTTCCATGAGAAGTGTTTGTAATCACAGTACTTCATTTATTGGTGACAACCATTCAAAAAAACACAACAAAGCACTTATACTTGTATGAGAAGTGTTTCTAATCAGAGTACTTCATTTATTAGTGATAACAAATCAAGAAAACACCACAAAACACTTATGCTTACATGAGAAGTGTTTCTAATCGTACTTTATTTATGAGTGATAATAATTCAAGAAAATACCACAAAGCACTTATGCTTCCATGAGAAGTATTTCTAGTCAGAGTTGTTCATTTATGGGTGATAACCAATCAAGAAAACACCACAAAGCTTTTATGCTTCTATGAGAAGTGTTTCTAATCAGAGTGTTACATTTAAGAGTGGTAACTAATCAAGAAAACACCACAAAGCACATATACTTCTATGAGATGTGTTTCTAATTACAGTACAACATTTTTGAGTGGCAACTAATCAAGAAATAACGCCACAAAATATTTATGGTTCTACGAGAAAAGTTTCTATTCAAAGTAATTAATTTATAGGTGATAACCATTCAAGAAAACACCACAAAGCACTTATGCTTCTATGAGAAGTGTTTCTAATCAGAGTGTTACATTTATGAGTGGTAACCAATCAAGAAAACACCACAAATCACATATACTTCTATGAGATGTGTTTCTAATTAGAGTACAACATTTATGAGTGGTAACCAATTAAGAAAACACCAAAAAATATTTATGCTTCTATGAGAATTGGTTCTATTCAAAGTAATTCATCTATGGGTGATAACCATTCAAGAAAACCTCACAAATCACATATACTTTAATGAGAAGTGTTTCTAATCAGAGTGGTACATTTATGAGTGGTAACCAATCAAGGAAACACCACAAAGCATTTATACTTCTATGAGAAGTATTTATAATCAGAGTACTTCATTTATTGATGGTAACCAATCAAGAAAACACCACATAGCACTTATACTTCTATTAGAAGTGTTTATATCAGAGTACTTCATTTATGAGTGTTAACCAATCAAGAAAACACCACAAAGCATTTATGCTTCCTTGAGTAGTGTTTCTAATCAAAGTACTTCATTCATGGGTGATAATAATTCAAGAAAACACCACAAAGCACATATACATCTATGAGAAATGGTTCCAATCAGAGTACTTCTTTTATGGGCGGTAAGCAATCAAGAAAACACCACAAATCAGTTATGCATCTATGAGAAGTGTTTCTAATCAAAGTACTTCATTTATTGGTGATAACCATTCAAGAAAACACCACAAAGTACTTATTTTTCTATGATAAGTGTTTCTATTCAGAGTACTACATTTATGAGTGGTAAACCAATAAAGAAAACACCATAAAGAATTTATGCTTCCATGAGAAGTGTTTGTAATCACAGTACTTCATTTATTGGTGACAACCATTCAAAAAAACACAACAAAGCACTTATACTTGTATGAGAAGTGTTTCTAATCAGAATACTTCATTTATTAGTGATAACCAATCAAGAAAACACCACAAAACACTTATGCTTACATGAGAAGTGTTTCTAATCAGAGTACTTCATTTTTGAGTGTTAACCAATCAAGGAAACACCACTAAGCATTTATGCTTCCTTGAGAAGTGTTTCTAATCAAAGTACTTTATTCATGGGTGATAATAATTCAAGAAAATACCACAAAGCACTTATGCTTCCATGAGAAGTATTTCTAGTCAGAATTGTTCATTTATGGGTGATAACCAATCAAGAAAACACCACAAAGCTTTTATGCTTCTATGAGAAGTGTTTCTAATCAGAGTGTTACATTTAAGAGTGGTAAGTAATCAAGAAAACACCACAAAGCACTTATGCTTCTATGAGAAGTGTTTCTAATCAGAGTGTTACATTTATGAGTGGTAACCAATCAAGAAAACACCACAAAGCACATATACTTCTATGAGATGTGTTTCTAATTACAGTACAACATTTTTGAGTGGTAACTAATCAAGAAATAACGCCACAAAATATTTATGCTTCTACGAGAAGTGTTTCTATTCAAAGTAATTCATCTATTGGTGATAACCATTCAAGAAAATATCACAAAGCACTTATGCTTCCATGAGAAGTATTTCTAGTCAGAGTTGTTCATTTATGGGTGATAACCAATCAAGAAAACACCACAAAGCTTTTATGCTTATATGAGAAGTGTTTCTAATCAGAGTGTTACATTTATGAGTGGTAACCAATCAAGAAAACACCACAAAGCACATATACTTCTATGAGATGTGTTTCTAATTAAAGTACAAAATTTATGAGTGGCAACTAATCAAGAAATAACGCCACAAAATATTTATGCTTCTACGAGAAGTGTTTCTATTCAAAGTAATTCATTTATGGGTGATAACCATTCAAGAAAACACCACAAAGCACTTATGCTTCTATGAGAAGTGTTTCTAATCAGAGTGTTACATTTATGAGTGGTAACCAATCAAGAAAACACCACAAAGCACATATACTTCTATGAGATGTGTTTCTAATTAGAGTACAACATTTATGAGTGGTAACCAATTAAGAAAACACCACAAAATATTTATGCTTCTATGAGAATTGGTTCTATTCAAAGTAATTCATCTATGGGTGATAACCATTCAAGAAAACCTCACAAATCACATATACTTTTATGAGAAGTGTTTCTAATCAGAGTGGTACATTTATGAGTGGTAACCAATCAAGGAAACACCACAAAGCATTTATACTTCTATGAGAAGTATTTATAATCAGAGTACTTCATTTATTGATGGTAACCAATCAAGAAAACACCACATAGCACTTATACTTCTATTAGAAGTGTTTATATCAGAGTACTTCATTTATTAGTGTTAACCAATCAAGGAAACACCACAAAGCATTTATGCTTCCTTGAGTAGTGTTTCTAATCAAAGTACTTCATTCATGGGTGATAATAATTCAAGAAAACACCACAAAGTACTTATATTTCTATGATAAGTGTTTCTATTCAGAGTGTTACATTTAAGAGTGGTAAGTAATCAAGAAAACACCACAAAGCACATATACTTCTTTGAGATGTGTTTCTAATTACAGTACAACATTTATGAGTGGTAACTAATCAAGAAATAACGCCACAAAATATTTATGCTTCTACGAGAAGTGTTTCTATTCAAAGTAATTCATTTATAGGTGATAACCATTCAAGAAAACACCACAAAGCACTTATGCTTCTATGAGAAGTGTTTCTAATCAGAGTGTTACATTTATGAGTGGTAACCAATCAAGAAAACACCACAAAGCACATATACTTCTATGAGATGTGTTTCTAATTACAGTACAACATTTATGAGTGGCAACTAATCAAGAAATAACGCCACAAAATATTTATGCTTTTATGAGAATTGTTTCTATTCAAAGTAATTCATCTATGGGTGATAACCATTCAAGAAAACGTCACAAATCACATATACTTTTATGAGAAGTGTTTCTAATCAGAGTGGTACATTTATGAGTGGTAACCAATCAAGGAAACACCACAAAGCATTTATACTTCTATGAGAAGTATTTATAATCAGAGTACTTCTTTTATTGATGGTAACCAATCAAGAAAACACCACATAGCACTTATACTTCTATTGGAAGTGTTTATATCAGAGTATTTCATTTATTAGTGTTAACCAATCAAGGAAACACCACAAAGCATTTATGCTTCCTTGAGTAGTGTTTCTAATCAAAGTACTTCATTCATGGGTGATAATAATTCAAGAAAACACCACAAAGCACATATACATCTATGAGAAATGGTTCCAATCAGAGTACCTCTTTTATGGGCGGTAAGCAATCAAGAAAACACCACAAATCAGTTATGCATCTATGAGAAGTGTTTCTAATCAAAGTACTTCATTTATTGGTGATAACCATTCAAGAAAACACCACAAATTACTTATATTTCTATGATAATTGTTTCTATTCAGAGTACTACATTTATGAGTGGTAAACCAATAAAGAAAACACCATAAAGAATTTATGCTTCCATGAGAAGTGTTTGTAATCACAGTACTTCATTTATTGGTGACAACCATTCAAAAAAACACAACAAAGCACTTATACTTGTATGAGAAGTGTTTCTAATCAGAGTACTTCATTTATTAGTGATAACCAATCAAGAAAACACCACAAAACACTTATGCTTACATGAGAAGTGTTTCTAATCGTACTTTATTTATGAGTGATAATAATTCAAGAAAATACCACAAAGCACTTATGCTTCCATGAGAAGTATTTCTAGTCAGAGTTGTTCATTTGTGGGTGATAACCAATCAAGAAAACACAACAAAGCTTTTATGCTTCTATGAGAAGTGTTTCTAATCAGAGTGTTACATTTAAGAGTGGTAACTAATCAAGAAAACACCACAAAGCACATATACTTCTATGAGATGTGTTTCTAATTACAGTACAACATTTTTGAGTGGTAACTAATCAAGAAATAACGCCACAAAATTTATGCTTCTACGAGAAATGTTTTTATTCAAAGTAATTCATTTATGGGTGATAACCATTCAAGAAAACACCACAAAGCACTTATGCTTCTATGAGAAGTGTTTCTAATCAGAGTGTTACATTTATGAGTGGTAACCAATCAAGAAAACACCACAAAGCACATATACTTCTATGAGATGTGTTTCTAATTAGAGTACAACATTTATGAGTGGTAACCAATTAAGAAAACACCACAAAATATTTATGCTTCTATGAGAATTGTTTCTATTCAAAGTAATTCATCTATTGGTGATAACCATTCAAGAAAACCTCACAAATCACATATACTTTTATGAGAAGTGTTTCTAATCAGAGTGGTACATTTATGAGTGGTAACCAATCAAGGAAACACCACAAAGCATTTATACTTCTATGAGAAGTATTTATAATCAGAGTACTTCATTTATTGATGGTAACCAATCAAGAAAACACCACATATCACTTATACTTCTATTAGAAGTGTTTATATCAGAGTACTTCATTTATTAGTGTTAACCAATCAAGGAAACACCACAAAGCATTTGTGCTTCCTTGAGTAGTGTTTCTAATCAAAGTACTTCATTCATGGGTGATAATAATTCAAGAAAACACCACAAAGCACATATACATCTATGAGAAATGGTTCCAATCAGAGTACTTCTTTTATGGGCGGTAAGCAATCAAGAAAACACCACAAATCAGTTATGCATCTATGAGAAGTGTTTCTAATCAAAGTACTTCATTTATTGGTGATAACCATTCAAGAAAACACCACAAAGTACTTATATTTCTATGATAAGTGTTTCTATTCAGAGTACTACATTTATGAGTGGTAAACCAATAAAGAAAACACCATAAAGAATTTATGCTTCCATGAGAAGTGTTTGTAATCACAGTACTTCATTTATTGGTGACAACCATTCAAAAAAACACAACAAAGCACTTATACTTGTATGAGAAGTGTTTCTAATCAGAGTACTTCATTTATTAGTGATAACAAATCAAGAAAACACCACAAAACACTTATGCTTACATGAGAAGTGTTTCTAATCGTACTTTATTTATGAGTGATAATAATTCAAGAAAATACCACAAAGCACTTATGCTTCCATGAGAAGTATTTCTAGTCAGAGTTGTTCATTTATGGGTGATAACCAATCAAGAAAACACCACAAAGCTTTTATGCTTCTATGAGAAGTGTTTCTAATCAGAGTGTTACATTTAAGAGTGGTAACTAATCAAGAAAACACCACAAAGCACATATACTTCTATGAGATGTGTTTCTAATTACAGTACAACATTTTTGAGTGGCAACTAATCAAGAAATAACGCCACAAAATATTTATGGTTCTACGAGAAAAGTTTCTATTCAAAGTAATTAATTTATAGGTGATAACCATTCAAGAAAACACCACAAAGCACTTATGCTTCTATGAGAAGTGTTTCTAATCAGAGTGTTACATTTATGAGTGGTAACCAATCAAGAAAACACCACAAATCACATATACTTCTATGAGATGTGTTTCTAATTAGAGTACAACATTTATGAGTGGTAACCAATTAAGAAAACACCAAAAAATATTTATGCTTCTATGAGAATTGGTTCTATTCAAAGTAATTCATCTATGGGTGATAACCATTCAAGAAAACCTCACAAATCACATATACTTTAATGAGAAGTGTTTCTAATCAGAGTGGTACATTTATGAGTGGTAACCAATCAAGGAAACACCACAAAGCATTTATACTTCTATGAGAAGTATTTATAATCAGAGTACTTCATTTATTGATGGTAACCAATCAAGAAAACACCACATAGCACTTATACTTCTATTAGAAGTGTTTATATCAGAGTACTTCATTTATGAGTGTTAACCAATCAAGAAAACACCACAAAGCATTTATGCTTCCTTGAGTAGTGTTTCTAATCAAAGTACTTCATTCATGGGTGATAATAATTCAAGAAAACACCACAAAGCACATATACATCTATGAGAAATGGTTCCAATCAGAGTACTTCTTTTATGGGCGGTAAGCAATCAAGAAAACACCACAAATCAGTTATGCATCTATGAGAAGTGTTTCTAATCAAAGTACTTCATTTATTGGTGATAACCATTCAAGAAAACACCACAAAGTACTTATTTTTCTATGATAAGTGTTTCTATTCAGAGTACTACATTTATGAGTGGTAAACCAATAAAGAAAACACCATAAAGAATTTATGCTTCCATGAGAAGTGTTTGTAATCACAGTACTTCATTTATTGGTGACAACCATTCAAAAAAACACAACAAAGCACTTATACTTGTATGAGAAGTGTTTCTAATCAGAATACTTCATTTATTAGTGATAACCAATCAAGAAAACACCACAAAACACTTATGCTTACATGAGAAGTGTTTCTAATCAGAGTACTTCATTTTTGAGTGTTAACCAATCAAGGAAACACCACTAAGCATTTATGCTTCCTTGAGAAGTGTTTCTAATCAAAGTACTTTATTCATGGGTGATAATAATTCAAGAAAATACCACAAAGCACTTATGCTTCCATGAGAAGTATTTCTAGTCAGAATTGTTCATTTATGGGTGATAACCAATCAAGAAAACACCACAAAGCTTTTATGCTTCTATGAGAAGTGTTTCTAATCAGAGTGTTACATTTAAGAGTGGTAAGTAATCAAGAAAACACCACAAAGCACATATACTTCTATGAGATGTGTTTCTAATTAAAGTACAACATTTATGAGTGGCAACTAATCAAGAAATAACGCCACAAAATATTTATGCTTCTACGAGAAGTGTTTCTATTCAAAGTAATTCATTTATGGGTGATAACCATTCAAGAAAACACCACAAAGCACTTATGCTTCTATCAGAAGTGTTTCTAATCAGAGTGTTACATTTATGAGTGGTAACCAATCAAGAAAACACCACAAAGCACATATACTTCTATGAGATGTGTTTCTAATTAGAGTACAACATTTATGAGTGGTAACCAATTAAGAAAACACCACATAGCACTTATACTTCTATTAGAAGTGTTTATATCAGAGTACTTCATTTATGAGTGTTAACCAATCAAGAAAACACCACAAAGCATTTATGCTTCCTTGAGTAGTGTTTCTAATCAAAGTACTTCATTCATGGGTGATAATAATTCAAGAAAACACCACAAAGCACATATACATCTATGAGAAATGGTTCCAATCAGAGTACTTCTTTTATGGGTGATAAGCAATCAAGAAAACAAAACAAATCAGTTATGCATCTATGAGAAGTGTTTCTAATTAAAGTACTTCATTTATTGGTGATAACCATTCAAGAAAACACCACAAAGTACTTATATTTCTATGATAAGTGTTTCTATTCAGAGTACTACATTTATGAGTGGTAAACCAATAAAGAAAACACCATAAAGAATTTATGCTTCCATGAGAAGTGTTTGTAATCACAGTACTTCATTTATTGGTGACAACCATTAAAAAAAACACAACAAAGCACTTATACTTGTATGAAAGTGTTTATATCAGAGTACTTCATTTATGAGTGTTAACCAATCAAGGAAACACCACTAAGCATTTATGCTTCCTTGAGAAGTGTTTCTAATCAAAGTACTTCATTCATGGGTGATAATAATTCAAGAAAATACCACAAAGCACTTATGCTTCCATGAGAAGTATTTCTAGTCAGAGTTGTTCCTTTATGGGTGATAACCAATCAAGAAAACACCACAAAGCTTTTATGCTTCTATGAGAAGTGTTTCTAATCAGAGTGTTACATTTAAGAGTGGTAAGTAATAATCAAGAAAACACCACAAAGCACATATACTTCTATGAGATGTGTTTCTAATTAAAGTATAACATTTATGAGTGGCCACTAATCAAGAAATAACGCCACAAAATATTTATGCTTCTACGAGAAGTGTTTCTATTCAAAGTAATTCATTTATGGGTGATAACCATTCAAGAAAACACCACAAAGCACTTATGCTTCTATGAGAAGTGTTTCTATTCAGAGTGTTACATTTATGAGTGGTAACCAATCAAGAAAACACCACAAAGCACATATACTTCTATGAGATGTGTTTCTAATTAGAGTACAACATTTATGAGTGGTAACCAATTAAGAAAACACCACAAAATATTTATGCTTCTATGAGAATTGGTTCTATTCAAAGTAATTCATCTATGGGTGATAACCATTCAAGAAAACCTCACAAATCACATATACTTTTATGAGAAGTGTTTCTAATCAAAGTGGTACATTTATGAGTGGTAACCAATCAAGGAAACACCACAAAGCATTTATACTTCTATGAGAAGTATTTATAATCAGAGTACTTCATTTATTGATGGTAACCAATCAAGAAAACACCACATATCACTTATACTTCTATTAGAAGTGTTTATATCAGAGTACTTCATTTATTAGTGTTAACCAATCAAGGAAACACCACAAAGCATTTGTGCTTCCTTGAGTAGTGTTTCTAATCAAAGTACTTCATTCATGGGTGATAATAATTCAAGAAAACACCACAAAGCACATATACATCTATGAGAAATGGTTCCAATCAGAGTACTTCTTTTATGGGCGGTAAGCAATCAAGAAAACACCACAAATCAGTTATGCATCTATGAGAAGTGTTTCTAATCAAAGTACTTCATTTATTGGTGATAACCATTCAAGAAAACACCACAAAGTACTTATATTTCTATGATAAGTGTTTCTATTCAGAGTACTACATTTATGAGTGGTAAACCAATAAAGAAAACACCATAAAGAATTTATGCTTCCATGAGAAGTGTTTGTAATCACAGTACTTCATTTATTGGTGACAACCATTCAAAAAAACACAACAAAGCACTTATACTTGTATGAAAGTGTTTATATCAGAGTACTTCATTTATGAGTGTTAACCAATCAAGGAAACACCACTAAGCATTTATGCTTCCTTGAGAAGTGTTTCTAATCAAAGTACTTCATTCATGGGTGATAATAATTCAAGAAAATACCACAAAGCACTTATGCTTCCATGAGAAGTATTTCTAGTCAGAGTTGTTCATTTATGGGTGATAACCAATCAAGAAAACACCACAAAGCTTTTATGCTTCTATGAGAAGTGTTTCTAATCAGAGTGTTACATTTAAGAGTGGTATGTAATAATCAAGAAAACACCACAAAGCACATATACTTCTATGAGATGTGTTTCTAATTAAAGAATAACATTTATGAGTGGCCACTAATCAAGAAATAACGCCACAAAATATTTATGCTTCTACGAGAAGTGTTTCTATTCAAAGTAATTCATTTATGGGTGATAACCATTCAAGAAAACACCACAAAGCACTTATGCTTCTATGAGAAGTGTTTCTATTCAGAGTGTTACATTTATGAGTGGTAACCAATCAAGAAAACACCACAAAGCACATATACTTCTATGAGATGTGTTTCTAATTAGAGTACAACATTTATGAGTGGTAACCAATTAAGAAAACACCACAAAATATTTATGCTTCTATGAGAATTGTTTCTATTCAAAGTAATTCATCTATTGGTGATAACCATTCAAGAAAACCTCACAAATCACATATACTTTTATGAGAAGTGTTTCTAATCAGAATGGTACATTTATGAGTGGTAACCAATCAAGGAAACACCACAAAGCATTTATACTTCTATGAGAAGTATTTATAATCAGAGTACTTCATTTATTGATGGTAACCAATCATAAAAACACCACATAGCACTTATACTTCTATTAGAAGTGTTTATATCAGAGTACTTCATTTATTAGTGTTAACCAATCAAGGAAACACCACAAAGCATTTATGCTTCCTTGAGTAGTGTTTCTAATCAAAGTACTTCATTCATGGGTGATAATAATTCAAGAAAACACCACAAAGCACATATACATCTATGAGAAATGGTTCCAATCAGAGTACTTCTTTTATGGGCGGTAAGCAATCAAGAAAACACCACAAATCAGTTATGCATCTATGAGAAGTGTTTCTAATCAAAGTACTTCATTTATTGGTGATAACCATTCAAGAAAACACCACAAAGTACTTATATTTCTATGATAAGTGTTTCTATTCAGAGTACTACATTTATGAGTGGTAAACCAATAAAGAAAACACCATAAAGAATTTATGCTTCCATGAGAAATGTTTGTAATCACAGTACTTCATTTATTGGTGACAACCATTCAAAAAAACACAACAAAGCACTTATACTTGTATGAGAAGTGTTTATATCAGAGTACTTCATTTATGAGTGTTAACCAATCAAGAAAACACCACAAAACACTTATGCTTACAATAGAAGTGTTTCTAATCGTACTTTATTTATGAGTGATAATAATTCAAGAAAATACCACAAAGCACTTATGCTTCCATGAGAAGTATTTCTAGTCAGAGTTGTTCATTTATGGGTGATAACCAATCAAGAAAACACCACAAAGCTTTTATGCTTCTATGAGAAGTATTTCTAGTCAGAGTTGTTCATTTATGGGTGATAACCAATCAAGAAAACACCACAAAGCACATATACTTCTATGAGATGTGTTTCTAATTACAATACAACATTTATGAGTGGTAACTAATCAAGAAATAACGCCACAAAGTATTTATGCTTCTACGAGAAGTGTTTCTATTCAAAGTAATTCATTTATGGGTGATAACCATTCAAGAAAACACCACAAAGCACTTATGCTTCTATGAGAAGTGTTTCTAATCAGAGTGTTACATTTATGAGTGGTAACCAATCAAGAAAACACCACAAAGCAGATATACTTCTATGAGATGTGTTTCTAATTACAGTACAACATTTATGAGTGGCAACTAATCAAGAAATAACGCCACAAAATATTTATGCTTCTACGAGAAGTGTTTCTATTCAAAGTAATTCATTTATGGGTGATAACCATTCAAGAAAACACCACAAAGCACTTATGCTTCTATGAGAAGTGTTTCTAATCAGAGTGTTACATTTATGAGTGGTAACCAATCAAGAAAACACCACAAAGCACATATACTTCTATGAGATGTGTTTTTAATTAGAGTACAACATTTATGAGTGGTAACCAATTAAGAAAACACCACAAAATATTTATGCTTCTATGAGAATTGGTTCTATTCAAAGTAATTCATCTATGGGTGATAACCATTCAAGAAAACCTCACAAATCACATATACTTTTATGAGAAGTGTTTCTAATCAGAGTACTTCATTTATTAGTGATAACCAATCAAGAAAACACCAAAAAACACTTATGCTTACATGAGAAGTGTTTCTAATCGTACTTTATTTATGAGTGATAATAATTCAAGAAAATACCACAAAGCACTTATGCTTCCATGAGAAGTATTTCTAGTCAGAGTTGTTCATTTATGGATGATAACCAATCAAGAAAACACCACAAAGCTTTTATGCTTCTATGAGAAGTGTTTCTAATCAGAGTGTTACATTTAAGAGTGGTAACTAATTAAGAAAACACCACAAAGCACATATACTTCTATGAGATGTGTTTCTAATTACAGTACAACATTTATGAGTGGTAACTAATCAAGAAAACACCACAAAATATTTATGCTTCTCTGAGAATTGGTTCTATTCAAAGTAATTCATCTATGGGTGATAACCATTCAAGAAAACCTCACAAATCACATATACTTCTATTAGAAGTGTTTATATCAGAGTACTTCATTTATGAGTGTTAACCAATCAAGGAAACACCACAAAGCATTTATGCTTCCTTGAGTAGTGTTTCTAATCAAAGTACTTCATTCATGGGTGATAATAATTCAAGAAAACACCACAAAGCACATATACATCTATGAGAAATGGTTCCAATCAGAGTACTTCTTTTATGGGTGGTAAGCAATCAAGAAAACACCACAAATCAGTTATGCATCTATGAGAAGTGTTTCTAATCAAAGTACTTCATTTATTGGTGATAACCATTCAAGAAAACACCACAAAGTACTTATATTTCTATGATAAGTGTTTCTATTAAGAGTACTACATTTATGAGTGGTAAACCAATAAAGAAAACACCATAAAGAATTTATGCTTCCATGAGAAATGTTTGTAATCACAGTACTTCATTTATTAGTGACAACCATTCAAAAAAAACACAACAAAGCACTTATAGTTGTATGAGAAGTGTTTCTAATTAGAGTACTTCATTTATTAGTGATAACCAATCAAGAAAACACCACAAAACACTTATGCTTACATGAGAAGTGTTTCTAATCGTACTTTATTTATGAATGATAATAATTCAAGAAAATACCACAAAGCACTTATGCTTCCATGAGAAGTGTTTCTAGTAAGAGTTGTTCATTTATGGGTGATAACCAATCAAGAAAACACCACAAAGCTTTTATGCTTCTATGAGAAGTGTTTCTAATCAGAGTGTTACATTTAAGAGTGGTAAGTAATCAAGAAAACACCACAAAGCACATATACTTCTATGAGATGTGTTTCTAATTACAGTACAACATTTATGAGTGGTAACAAAACAAGAAATAACGCCACAAAGTATTTATGCTTCTACGAGAAGTGTTTCTATTCAAAGTAATTCATTTATGGGTGATAACCATTCAAGAAAACACCACAAAGCACTTATGCTTCTATGAGAAGTGTTTCTAATCAGAGTGTTACATTTATGAGTGGTAACCAATCAAGAAAACACCACAAAGCACATATACTTCTATGAGATGTGTTTCTAATTACAGTACAACATTTATGAGTGGCAACTAATCAAGAAATAACGCCACAAAATATTTATGCTTCTACGAGAAGTGTTTCTATTCAAAGTAATTCATTTATGGGTGATAACCATTCAAGAAAACACCACAAAGCACTTATGCTTCTATGAGAAGTGTTTCTAATCAGAGTGTTACATTTATGAGTGGTAACCAATCAAGAAAACACCACAAAGCACATATACTTCTATGAGATGTGTTTCTAATTACAGTACAACATTTATGAGTGGCAACTAATCAAGAAATAACGCCACAAAATATTTATGCTTCTACGAGAAGTGTTTCTATTCAAAGTAATTCATTTATGGGTGATAACCATTCAAGAAAACACCACAAAGCACTTATGCTTCTATGAGAAGTGTTTCTAATCAGAGTGTTACATTTATGAGTGGTAACCAATCAAGAAAACACCACAAAGCAGATATACTTCTATGAGATGTGTTTCTAATTACAGTACAACATTTATGAGTGGCAACTAATCAAGAAATAACGCCACAAAATATTTATGCTTCTACGAGAAGTGTTTCTATTCAAAGTAATTCATTTATGGGTGATAACCATTCAAGAAAACACCACAAAGCACTTATGCTTCTATGAGAAGTGTTTCTAATCAGAGTGTTACATTTATGAGTGGTAACCAATCAAGAAAACACCACAAAGCACATATACTTCTATGAGATGTGTTTTTAATTAGAGTACAACATTTATGAGTGGTAACCAATTAAGAAAACACCACAAAATATTTATGCTTCTATGAGAATTGGTTCTATTCAAAGTAATTCATCTATGGGTGATAACCATTCAAGAAAACCTCACAAATCACATATACTTTTATGAGAAGTGTTTCTAATCAGAGTACTTCATTTATTAGTGATAACCAATCAAGAAAACACCAAAAAACACTTATGCTTACATGAGAAGTGTTTCTAATCGTACTTTATTTATGAGTGATAATAATTCAAGAAAATACCACAAAGCACTTATGCTTCCATGAGAAGTATTTCTAGTCAGAGTTGTTCATTTATGGATGATAACCAATCAAGAAAACACCACAAAGCTTTTATGCTTCTATGAGAAGTGTTTCTAATCAGAGTGTTACATTTAAGAGTGGTAACTAATTAAGAAAACACCACAAAGCACATATACTTCTATGAGATGTGTTTCTAATTACAGTACAACATTTATGAGTGGTAACTAATCAAGAAAACACCACAAAATATTTATGCTTCTCTGAGAATTGGTTCTATTCAAAGTAATTCATCTATGGGTGATAACCATTCAAGAAAACCTCACAAATCACATATACTTCTATTAGAAGTGTTTATATCAGAGTACTTCATTTATGAGTGTTAACCAATCAAGGAAACACCACAAAGCATTTATGCTTCCTTGAGTAGTGTTTCTAATCAAAGTACTTCATTCATGGGTGATAATAATTCAAGAAAACACCACAAAGCACATATACATCTATGAGAAATGGTTCCAATCAGAGTACTTCTTTTATGGGTGGTAAGCAATCAAGAAAACACCACAAATCAGTTATGCATCTATGAGAAGTGTTTCTAATCAAAGTACTTCATTTATTGGTGATAACCATTCAAGAAAACACCACAAAGTACTTATATTTCTATGATAAGTGTTTCTATTAAGAGTACTACATTTATGAGTGGTAAACCAATAAAGAAAACACCATAAAGAATTTATGCTTCCATGAGAAATGTTTGTAATCACAGTACTTCATTTATTAGTGACAACCATTCAAAAAAAACACAACAAAGCACTTATAGTTGTATGAGAAGTGTTTCTAATTAGAGTACTTCATTTATTAGTGATAACCAATCAAGAAAACACCACAAAACACTTATGCTTACATGAGAAGTGTTTCTAATCGTACTTTATTTATGAATGATAATAATTCAAGAAAATACCACAAAGCACTTATGCTTCCATGAGAAGTGTTTCTAGTAAGAGTTGTTCATTTATGGGTGATAACCAATCAAGAAAACACCACAAAGCTTTTATGCTTCTATGAGAAGTGTTTCTAATCAGAGTGTTACATTTAAGAGTGGTAAGTAATCAAGAAAACACCACAAAGCACATATACTTCTATGAGATGTGTTTCTAATTACAGTACAACATTTATGAGTGGTAACAAAACAAGAAATAACGCCACAAAGTATTTATGCTTCTACGAGAAGTGTTTCTATTCAAAGTAATTCATTTATGGGTGATAACCATTCAAGAAAACACCACAAAGCACTTATGCTTCTATGAGAAGTGTTTCTAATCAGAGTGTTACATTTATGAGTGGTAACCAATCAAGAAAACACCACAAAGCACATATACTTCTATGAGATGTGTTTCTAATTACAGTACAACATTTATGAGTGGCAACTAATCAAGAAATAACGCCACAAAATATTTATGCTTCTACGAGAAGTGTTTCTATTCAAAGTAATTCATTTATGGGTGATAACCATTCAAGAAAACACCACAAAGCACTTATGCTTCTATGAGAAGTGTTTCTAATCAGAGTGTTACATTTATGAGTGGTAACCAATCAAGAAAACACCACAAAGCACATATACTTCTATGAGATGTGTTTCTAATTACAGTACAACATTTATGAGTGGCAACTAATCAAGAAATAACGCCACAAAATATTTATGCTTCTACGAGAAGTGTTTCTATTCAAAGTAATTCATTTATGGGTGATAACCATTCAAGAAAACACCACAAAGCACTTATGCTTCTATGAGAAGTGTTTCTAATCAGAGTGTTACATTTATGAGTGGTAACCAATTAAGAAAACACCACAAAGCACATATACTTCTATGAGATGTGTTTCTAATTAGAGTACAACATTTATGAGTGGTAACCAATTAAGAAAACACCACAAAATATTTATGCTTCTATGAGAATTGGTTCTATTCAAAGTAATTCATCTATGGGTGATAACCATTCAAGAAAACCTCACAAATCACATATACTTCTATTAGAAGTGTTTATATCAGAGTACTTCATTTATGAGTGTTAACCAATCAAGGAAACACCACAAAGCATTTATGCTTCCTTGAGTAGTGTTTCTAATCAAAGTACTTCATTCATGGGTGATAATAATTCAAGAAAACACCACAAAGCACATATACATCTATGAGAAATGGTTCCAATCAGAGTACTTCTTTTATGGGTGGTAAGCAATCAAGAAAACACCACAAATCAGTTATGCATCTATGAGAAGTGTTTCTAATCAAAGCACTTCATTTATTGGTGATAACCATTCAAGAAAACACCACAAAGTACTTATATTTCTATGATAAGTGTTTCTATTAAGAGTACTACATTTATGAGTGGTAAACCAATAAAGAAAACACCATAAAGAATTTATGCTTCCATGAGAAGTGTTTGTAATCACAGTACTTCATTTATTGGTGACAACCATTCAAAAAAACACAACAAAGCACTTATACTTGTATGAGAAGTGTTTCTAATCAGAATACTTCATTTATTAGTGATAACCAATCAAGAAAACACCACAAAACACTTATGCTTACATGAGAAGTGTTTCTAATCGTACTTTATTTATGAATGATAATAATTCAAGAAAATACCACAAAGCACTTATGCTTCCATGAGAAGTATTTCTAGTCAGAGTTGTTCATTTATGGGTGATAACCAATCAAGAAAACACCACAAAGCTTTTATGCTTCTATGAGAAGTGTTTCTAATCAGAGTGTTACATTTAAGAGTGGTAACTAATCAAGAAAACATCACAAAGCACATATACTTCTATGAGATGTGTTTCTATTTACAGTACAACATTTTTGAGTGGTAACTAATCAAGAAATAACGCCACAAAATATTTATGCTTCTACGAGAAATGTATCTATTCAAAGTAATTCATTTATGGGTGATAACCATTCAAGAAAACACCACAAAGCACTTATTCTTCTATGAGAAGTGTTTCTAATCAAAGTGTTACATTTATGAGTGGTAACCAATCAAGAAAACACCACAAAACACATATACTTCTATGAGATGTGTTTCTAATTAGAGTACAACATTTATGAGTGGTAACCAATTAAGAAAACACCACAAAATATTTATGGTTCTATGAGAATTGTTTCTATTCAAAGTAATTCATTTATGGGTGATAACCATTCAAGAAAACCTCACAAATCACATATACTTTTATGAGAAGTGTTTCTAATCAGAGTGGTACATTTATGAGTGGTAACCAATCAAGGAAACACCACAAAGCATTTATACTTCTATGAGAAGTATTTATAATCAGAGTACTTCATTTATTGATGGTAACCAATCAAGAAAACACCACATAGCACTTATACTTCTATTAGAAGTGTTTATATCAGAGTACTTCATTTATGAGTGTTAACCAATCAAGGAAACACCACAAAGCATTTATGCTTCCTTGAGTAGTGTTTCTAATCAAAGTACTTCATTCATGGGTGATAATAATTCAAGAAAACACCACAAAGCACATATACATCTATGAGAAATGGTTCCAATCAGAGTACTTCTTTTATGGGCGGTAAGCAATCAAGAAAACACCACAAATCAGTTATGCATCTATGAAAAGTGTTTCTAATCAAAGTACTTCATTTATTGGTGATAACCATTCAAGAAAACACCACAAAGTACTTATATTTCTATGATAAGTGTTTCTATTCAGAGTACTACATTTATGAGTGGTAAACCAATAAAGAAAACACCATAAAGAATTTATGCTTCCATGAGAAATGTTTGTAATCACAGTACTTCATTTATTGGTGACAACCATTCAAAAAAACACAACAAAGCACTTATACTTGTATGAGAAGTGTTTATATCAGAGTACTTCATTTATGAGTGTTAACCAATCAAGAAAACACCACAAAACACTTATGCTTACAATAGAAGTGTTTCTAATCGTACTTTATTTATGAGTGATAATAATTCAAGAAAATACCACAAAGCACTTATGCTTCCATGAGAAGTATTTCTAGTCAGAGTTGTTCATTTATGGGTGATAACCAATCAAGAAAACACCACAAAGCTTTTATGCTTCTATGAGAAGTGTTTCTAATCAGAGTGTTACATTTAAGAGTGGTAACTAATTAAGAAAACACCACAAAGCACATATACTTCTATGAGATGTGTTTCTAATTACAGTACAACATTTATGAGTGGTAACTAATCAAGAAAACACCACAAAATATTTATGCTTCTCTGAGAATTGGTTCTATTCAAAGTAATTCATCTATGGGTGATAACCATTCAAGAAAACCTCACAAATCACATATACTTCTATTAGAAGTGTTTATATCAGAGTACTTCATTTATGAGTGTTAACCAATCAAGGAAACACCACAAAGCATTTATGCTTCCTTGAGTAGTGTTTCTAATCAAAGTACTTCATTCATGGGTGATAATAATTCAAGAAAACACCACAAAGCACATATACATCTATGAGAAATGGTTCCAATCAGAGTACTTCTTTTATGGGTGGTAAGCAATCAAGAAAACACCACAAATCAGTTATGCATCTATGAGAAGTGTTTCTAATCAAAGTACTTCATTTATTGGTGATAACCATTCAAGAAAACACCACAAAGTACTTATATTTCTATGATAAGTGTTTCTATTAAGAGTACTACATTTATGAGTGGTAAACCAATAAAGAAAACACCATAAAGAATTTATGCTTCCATGAGAAATGTTTGTAATCACAGTACTTCATTTATTAGTGACAACCATTCAAAAAAAACACAACAAAGCACTTATACTTGTATGAGAAGTGTTTCTAATCAGAGTACTTCATTTATTAGTGATAACCAATCAAGAAAACACCACAAAACACTTATGCTTACATGAGAAGTGTTTCTAATCGTACTTTATTTATGAATGATAATAATTCAAGAAAATACCACAAAGCACTTATGCTTCCATGAGAAGTGTTTCTAGTAAGAGTTGTTCATTTATGGGTGATAACCAATCAAGAAAACACCACAAAGCTTTTATGCTTCTATGAGAAGTGTTTCTAATCAGAGTGTTACATTTAAGAGTGGTAAGTAATCAAGAAAACACCACAAAGCACATATACTTCTATGAGATGTGTTTCTAATTACAGTACAACATTTATGAGTGGTAACAAAACAAGAAATAACGCCACAAAGTATTTATGCTTCTACGAGAAGTGTTTCTATTCAAAGTAATTCATTTATGGGTGATAACCATTCAAGAAAACACCACAAAGCACTTATGCTTCTATGAGAAGTGTTTCTAATCAGAGTGTTACATTTATGAGTGGTAACCAATCAAGAAAACACCACAAAGCACATATACTTCTATGAGATGTGTTTCTAATTACAGTACAACATTTATGAGTGGCAACTAATCAAGAAATAACGCCACAAAATATTTATGCTTCTACGAGAAGTGTTTCTATTCAAAGTAATTCATTTATGGGTGATAACCATTCAAGAAAACACCACAAAGCACTTATGCTTCTATGAGAAGTGTTTCTAATCAGAGTGTTACATTTATGAGTGGTAACCAATCAAGAAAACACCACAAAGCACATATACTTCTATGAGATGTGTTTCTAATTACAGTACAACATTTATGAGTGGCAACTAATCAAGAAATAACGCCACAAAATATTTATGCTTCTACGAGAAGTGTTTCTATTCAAAGTAATTCATTTATGGGTGATAACCATTCAAGAAAACACCACAAAGCACTTATGCTTCTATGAGAAGTGTTTCTAATCAGAGTGTTACATTTATGAGTGGTAACCAATTAAGAAAACACCACAAAGCACATATACTTCTATGAGATGTGTTTCTAATTAGAGTACAACATTTATGAGTGGTAACCAATTAAGAAAACACCACAAAATATTTATGCTTCTATGAGAATTGGTTCTATTCAAAGTAATTCATCTATGGGTGATAACCATTCAAGAAAACCTCACAAATCACATATACTTCTATTAGAAGTGTTTATATCAGAGTACTTCATTTATGAGTGTTAACCAATCAAGGAAACACCACAAAGCATTTATGCTTCCTTGAGTAGTGTTTCTAATCAAAGTACTTCATTCATGGGTGATAATAATTCAAGAAAACACCACAAAGCACATATACATCTATGAGAAATGGTTCCAATCAGAGTACTTCTTTTATGGGTGGTAAGCAATCAAGAAAACACCACAAATCAGTTATGCATCTATGAGAAGTGTTTCTAATCAAAGCACTTCATTTATTGGTGATAACCATTCAAGAAAACACCACAAAGTACTTATATTTCTATGATAAGTGTTTCTATTAAGAGTACTACATTTATGAGTGGTAAACCAATAAAGAAAACACCATAAAGAATTTATGCTTCCATGAGAAGTGTTTGTAATCACAGTACTTCATTTATTGGTGACAACCATTCAAAAAAACACAACAAAGCACTTATACTTGTATGAGAAGTGTTTCTAATCAGAATACTTCATTTATTAGTGATAACCAATCAAGAAAACACCACAAAACACTTATGCTTACATGAGAAGTGTTTCTAATCGTACTTTATTTATGAATGATAATAATTCAAGAAAATACCACAAAGCACTTATGCTTCCATGAGAAGTATTTCTAGTCAGAGTTGTTCATTTATGGGTGATAACCAATCAAGAAAACACCACAAAGCTTTTATGCTTCTATGAGAAGTGTTTCTAATCAGAGTGTTACATTTAAGAGTGGTAACTAATCAAGAAAACATCACAAAGCACATATACTTCTATGAGATGTGTTTCTATTTACAGTACAACATTTTTGAGTGGTAACTAATCAAGAAATAACGCCACAAAATATTTATGCTTCTACGAGAAATGTATCTATTCAAAGTAATTCATTTATGGGTGATAACCATTCAAGAAAACACCACAAAGCACTTATGCTTCTATGAGAAGTGTTTCTAATCAGAGTGTTACATTTATGAGTGGTAACCAATCAAGAAAACACCACAAAGCACATATACTTCTATGAGATGTGTTTCTAATTACAGTACAACATTTATGAGTGGTAACTAATCAAGAAAACACCACAAAATATTTATGCTTCTCTGAGAATTGGTTCTATTCAAAGTAATTCATCTATGGGTGATAACCATTCAAGAAAACCTCACAAATCACATATACTTCTATTAGAAGTGTTTATATCAGAGTACTTCATTTATGAGTGTTAACCAATCAAGGAAACACCACAAAGCATTTATGCTTCCTTGAGTAGTGTTTCTAATCAAAGTACTTCATTCATGGGTGATAATAATTCAAGAAAACACCACAAAGCACATATACATCTATGAGAAATGGTTCCAATCAGAGTACTTCTTTTATGGGTGGTAAGCAATCAAGAAAACACCACAAATCAGTTATGCATCTATGAGAAGTGTTTCTAATCAAAGTACTTCATTTATTGGTGATAACCATTCAAGAAAACACCACAAAGTACTTATATTTCTATGATAAGTGTTTCTATTAAGAGTACTACATTTATGAGTGGTAAACCAATAAAGAAAACACCATAAAGAATTTATGCTTCCATGAGAAATGTTTGTAATCACAGTACTTCATTTATTAGTGACAACCATTCAAAAAAAACACAACAAAGCACTTATACTTGTATGAGAAGTGTTTCTAATCAGAGTACTTCATTTATTAGTGATAACCAATCAAGAAAACACCACAAAACACTTATGCTTACATGAGAAGTGTTTCTAATCGTACTTTATTTATGAATGATAATAATTCAAGAAAATACCACAAAGCACTTATGCTTCCATGAGAAGTGTTTCTAGTAAGAGTTGTTCATTTATGGGTGATAACCAATCAAGAAAACACCACAAAGCTTTTATGCTTCTATGAGAAGTGTTTCTAATCAGAGTGTTACATTTAAGAGTGGTAAGTAATCAAGAAAACACCACAAAGCACATATACTTCTATGAGATGTGTTTCTAATTACAGTACAACATTTATGAGTGGTAACAAAACAAGAAATAACGCCACAAAGTATTTATGCTTCTACGAGAAGTGTTTCTATTCAAAGTAATTCATTTATGGGTGATAACCATTCAAGAAAACACCACAAAGCACTTATGCTTCTATGAGAAGTGTTTCTAATCAGAGTGTTACATTTATGAGTGGTAACCAATCAAGAAAACACCACAAAGCACATATACTTCTATGAGATGTGTTTCTAATTACAGTACAACATTTATGAGTGGCAACTAATCAAGAAATAACGCCACAAAATATTTATGCTTCTACGAGAAGTGTTTCTATTCAAAGTAATTCATTTATGGGTGATAACCATTCAAGAAAACACCACAAAGCACTTATGCTTCTATGAGAAGTGTTTCTAATCAGAGTGTTACATTTATGAGTGGTAACCAATCAAGAAAACACCACAAAGCACATATACTTCTATGAGATGTGTTTCTAATTACAGTACAACATTTATGAGTGGCAACTAATCAAGAAATAACGCCACAAAATATTTATGCTTCTACGAGAAGTGTTTCTATTCAAAGTAATTCATTTATGGGTGATAACCATTCAAGAAAACACCACAAAGCACTTATGCTTCTATGAGAAGTGTTTCTAATCAGAGTGTTACATTTATGAGTGGTAACCAATTAAGAAAACACCACAAAGCACATATACTTCTATGAGATGTGTTTCTAATTAGAGTACAACATTTATGAGTGGTAACCAATTAAGAAAACACCACAAAATATTTATGCTTCTATGAGAATTGGTTCTATTCAAAGTAATTCATCTATGGGTGATAACCATTCAAGAAAACCTCACAAATCACATATACTTCTATTAGAAGTGTTTATATCAGAGTACTTCATTTATGAGTGTTAACCAATCAAGGAAACACCACAAAGCATTTATGCTTCCTTGAGTAGTGTTTCTAATCAAAGTACTTCATTCATGGGTGATAATAATTCAAGAAAACACCACAAAGCACATATACATCTATGAGAAATGGTTCCAATCAGAGTACTTCTTTTATGGGTGGTAAGCAATCAAGAAAACACCACAAATCAGTTATGCATCTATGAGAAGTGTTTCTAATCAAAGCACTTCATTTATTGGTGATAACCATTCAAGAAAACACCACAAAGTACTTATATTTCTATGATAAGTGTTTCTATTAAGAGTACTACATTTATGAGTGGTAAACCAATAAAGAAAACACCATAAAGAATTTATGCTTCCATGAGAAGTGTTTGTAATCACAGTACTTCATTTATTGGTGACAACCATTCAAAAAAACACAACAAAGCACTTATACTTGTATGAGAAGTGTTTCTAATCAGAATACTTCATTTATTAGTGATAACCAATCAAGAAAACACCACAAAACACTTATGCTTACATGAGAAGTGTTTCTAATCGTACTTTATTTATGAATGATAATAATTCAAGAAAATACCACAAAGCACTTATGCTTCCATGAGAAGTATTTCTAGTCAGAGTTGTTCATTTATGGGTGATAACCAATCAAGAAAACACCACAAAGCTTTTATGCTTCTATGAGAAGTGTTTCTAATCAGAGTGTTACATTTAAGAGTGGTAACTAATCAAGAAAACATCACAAAGCACATATACTTCTATGAGATGTGTTTCTATTTACAGTACAACATTTTTGAGTGGTAACTAATCAAGAAATAACGCCACAAAATATTTATGCTTCTACGAGAAATGTATCTATTCAAAGTAATTCATTTATGGGTGATAACCATTCAAGAAAACACCACAAAGCACTTATTCTTCTATGAGAAGTGTTTCTAATCAAAGTGTTACATTTATGAGTGGTAACCAATCAAGAAAACACCACAAAACACATATACTTCTATGAGATGTGTTTCTAATTAGAGTACAACATTTATGAGTGGTAACCAATTAAGAAAACACCACAAAATATTTATGGTTCTATGAGAATTGTTTCTATTCAAAGTAATTCATTTATGGGTGATAACCATTCAAGAAAACCTCACAAATCACATATACTTTTATGAGAAGTGTTTCTAATCAGAGTGGTACATTTATGAGTGGTAACCAATCAAGGAAACACCACAAAGCATTTATACTTCTATGAGAAGTATTTATAATCAGAGTACTTCATTTATTGATGGTAACCAATCAAGAAAACACCACATAGCACTTATACTTCTATTAGAAGTGTTTATATCAGAGTACTTCATTTATGAGTGTTAACCAATCAAGGAAACACCACAAAGCATTTATGCTTCCTTGAGTAGTGTTTCTAATCAAAGTACTTCATTCATGGGTGATAATAATTCAAGAAAACACCACAAAGCACATATACATCTATGAGAAATGGTTCCAATCAGAGTACTTCTTTTATGGGTGGTAAGCAATCAAGAAAACACCACAAATCAGTTATGCATCTATGAGAAGTATTTCTAATCAAAGTACTTCATTTATTGGTGATAACCATTCAAGAAAACACCACAAAGTACTTCTATTCTATGATAAGTGTTTCTATTCAGAGTACTACATTTATGAGTGGTAAACCAATAAAGAAAACACCATAAAGAATTTATGCTTCCATGAGAAGTGTTTGTAATCACAGTACTTCATTTATTAGTGACAACCATTCAATAAAAACACAACAAAGCACTTATACTTGTATGAGAAGTGTTTCTAATCAGAGTACTTCATTTATTAGTGATAACCAATCAAGAAAACACCACAAAACACTTATGCTTACATGAGAAGTGTTTCTAATCGTACTTTATTTATGATTGATAATAATTCAAGAAAATACCACAAAGCACTTATGCTTCCATGAGAAGTGTTTCTAGTAAGAGTTGTTCATTTATGGGTGATAACCAATCAAGAAAACACCACAAAGCTTTTATGCTTCTATGAGAAGTGTTTCTAATCAGAGTGTTACATTTAAGAGTGGTAAGTAATCAAGAAAACACCACAAAGCACATATACTTCTATGAGATGTGTTTCTAATTACAGTACAACATTTATGAGTGGTAACTAAACAAGAAATAACGCCACAAAGTATTTATGCTTCTACGAGAAGTGTTTCTATTCAAAGTAATTCATTTATGGGTGATAACCATTCAAGAAAACATCACAAAGCACTTATGCTTCTATGAGAAGTGTTTCTAATCAGAGTGTTACATTTATGAGTGGTAACCAATCAAGAAAACACCACAAAGCACATATACTTCTATGAGATGTGTTTCTAATTACAGTACAACATTTATGAGTGGCAACTAATCAAGAAATAACGCCACAAAATATTTATGCTTCTACGAGAAGTGTTTCTATTCAAAGTAATTCATTTATGGGTGATAACCATTCACGAAAACACCACAAAGCACTTATGCTTCTATGAGAAGTGTTTCTAATCAGAGTGTTACATTTATGAGTGGTAACCAATTAAGAAAACACCACAAAGCACATATACTTCTATGAGATGTGTTTCTAATTAGAGTACAACATTTATGAGTGGTAACCAATTAAGAAAACACCACAAAATATTTATGCTTCTATGAGAATTGGTTCTATTCAAAGTAATTCATCTATGGGTGATAACCATTCAAGAAAACCTCACAAATCACATATACTTCTATTAGAAGAGTTTATATCAGAGTACTTCATTTATGAGTGTTAACCAATCAAGGAAACACCACAAAGCATTTATGCTTCCTTGAGTAGTGTTTCTAATCAAAGTACTTCATTCATGGGTGATAATAATTCAAGAAAACACCACAAAGCACATATACATCTATGAGAAATGGTTCCAATCAGAGTACTTCTTTTATGGGTGGTAAGCAATCAAGAAAACACCACAAATCAGTTATGCATCTATGAGAAGTGTTTCTAATCAAAGTACTTCATTTATTGGTGATAACCATTCAAGAAAACACCACAAAGTACTTATATTTCTATGATAAGTGTTTCTATTAAGAGTACTACATTTATGAGTGGTAAACCAATAAAGAAAACACCATAAAGAATTTATGCTTCCATGAGAAATGTTTGTAATCACAGTACTTCATTTATTAGTGACAACCATTCAAAAAAAACACAACAAAGCACTTATACTTGTATGAGAAGTGTTTCTAATCAGAGTACTTCATTTATTAGTGATAACCAATCAAGAAAACACCACAAAACACTTATGTTTACATGAGAAGTGTTTCTAATCGTACTTTATTTATGAATGATAATAATTTAAGAAAATACCACAAAGCACTTATGCTTCCATGAGAAGTGTTTCTAGTAAGAGTTGTTCATTTATGGGTGATAACCAATCAAGAAAACACCACAAAGCTTTTATGCTTCTATGAGAAGTGTTTCTAATCAGAGTGTTACATTTAAGAGTGGTAACCAATCAAAAAAACACCACAAAGCACATATACTTCTATGAGATGTGTTTCTAATTACAGTACAACATTTATGAGTGGCAACTAATCAAGAAATAACGCCACAAAATATTTATGCTTCTACGAGAAGTGTTTCTATTCAAAGTAATTCATTTATGGGTGATAACCATTCAAGAAAACACCACAAAGCACTTATGCTTCTATGAGAAGTGTTTCTAATCAGAGTGTTACATTTATGAGTGGTAACCAATTAAGAAAACACCACAAAGCACATATACTTCTATGAGATGTGTTTCTAATTAGAGTACAACATTTATGAGTGGTAACCAATTAAGAAAACACCACAAAATATTTATGCTTCTATGAGAATTGTTTCTATTCAAAGTAATTCATCTATGGGTGATAACCATTCAAGAAAACATCACAAATCACATATACTTTTATGAGAAGTGTTTCTAATCAGAGTGGTACATTTATGAGTGGTAACCAATCAAGGAAACACCACAAAGCATTTATACTTCTATGAGAAGTATTTATAATCAGAGTACTTCATTTATTGATGGTAACCAATCAAGAAAACACCACATAGCACTTATACTTCTATTGGAAGTGTTTATATCAGAGTATTTCATTTATGAGTGTTAACCAATCAAGGAAACACCACAAAGCATTTATGCTTCCTTGAGTAGTGTTTCTAATCAAAGTACTTCATTCATGGGTGATAATAATTCAAGAAAACACCACAAAGCACATATACATCTATGAGAAATGGTTCCAATCAAAGTACTTCTTTTATGGGTGGTAAGCAATCAAGAAAACACCACAAATCAGTTATGCATCTATGAGAAGTGTTTCTAATCAAAGCACTTCATTTATTGGTGATAACCATTCAAGAAAACACCACAAAGTACTTATATTTCTATGATAAGTGTTTCTATTCAGAGTACTACATTTATGAGTGGTAAACCAATAAAGAAAACACCATAAAGAATTTATGCTTCCATGAGAAGTGTTTGTAATCACAGTACTTCATTTATTGGTGACAACCATTCAAAAAAACACAACAAAGCACTTATACTTGTATGAGAAGTGTTTCTAATCAGAGTACTTCATTTATTAGTGATAACCAATCAAGAAAACACCACAAAACACTTATGCTTACATGAGAAGTGTTTCTAATCGTACTTTATTTATGAATGATAATAATTCAAGAAAATACCACAAAGCACTTATGCTTCCATGAGAAGTGTTTCTAGTAAGAGTTGTTCATTTATGGGTGATAACCAATCAAGAAAACACCACAAAGCTTTTATGCTTCTATGAGAAGTGTTTCTAATCAGAGTGTTACATTTAAGAGTGGTAAGTAATCAAGAAAACACCACAAAGCACATATACTTCTATGAGATGTGTTTCTAATTACAGTACAACATTTATGAGTGGTAACAAAACAAGAAATAACGCCACAAAGTATTTATGCTTCTACGAGAAGTGTTTCTATTCAAAGTAATTCATTTATGGGTGATAACCATTCAAGAAAACACCACAAAGCACTTATGCTTCTATGAGAAGTGTTTCTAATCAGAGTGTTACATTTATGAGTGGTAACCAATCAAGAAAACACCACAAAGCACATATACTTCTATGAGATGTGTTTCTAATTACAGTACAACATTTATGAGTGGCAACTAATCAAGAAATAACGCCACAAAATATTTATGCTTCTACGAGAAGTGTTTCTATTCAAAGTAATTCATTTATGGGTGATAACCATTCAAGAAAACACCACAAAGCACTTATGCTTCTATGAGAAGTGTTTCTAATCAGAGTGTTACATTTATGAGTGGTAACCAATCAAGAAAACACCACAAAGCACATATACTTCTATGAGATGTGTTTCTAATTACAGTACAACATTTATGAGTGGCAACTAATCAAGAAATAACGCCACAAAATATTTATGCTTCTACGAGAAGTGTTTCTATTCAAAGTAATTCATTTATGGGTGATAACCATTCAAGAAAACACCACAAAGCACTTATGCTTCTATGAGAAGTGTTTCTAATCAGAGTGTTACATTTATGAGTGGTAACCAATCAAGAAAACACCACAAAGCACATATACTTCTATGAGATGTGTTTCTAATTACAGTACAACATTTATGAGTGGCAACTAATCAAGAAATAACGCCACAAAATATTTATGCTTCTACGAGAAGTGTTTCTATTCAAAGTAATTCATTTATGGGTGATAACCATTCACGAAAACACCACAAAGCACTTATGCTTCTATGAGAAGTGTTTCTAATCAGAGTGTTACATTTATGAGTGGTAACCAATTAAGAAAACACCACAAAGCACATATACTTCTATGAGATGTGTTTCTAATTAGAGTACAACATTTATGAGTGGTAACCAATTAAGAAAACACCACAAAATATTTATGCTTCTATGAGAATTGGTTCTATTCAAAGTAATTCATCTATGGGTGATAACCATTCAAGAAAACCTCACAAATCACATATACTTCTATTAGAAGAGTTTATATCAGAGTACTTCATTTATGAGTGTTAACCAATCAAGGAAACACCACAAAGCATTTCTGCTTCCTTGAGTAGTGTTTCTAATCAAAGTACTTCATTCATGGGTGATAATAATTCAAGAAAACACCACAAAGCACATATACATCTATGAGAAATGGTTCCAATCAGAGTACTTCTTTTATGGGTGGTAAGCAATCAAGAAAACACCACAAATCAGTTATGCATCTATGAGAAGTGTTTCTAATCAAAGTACTTCATTTATTGGTGATAACCATTCAAGAAAACACCACAAAGTACTTATATTTCTATGATAAGTGTTTCTATTAAGAGTACTACATTTATGAGTGGTAAACCAATAAAGAAAACACCATAAAGAATTTATGCTTCCATGAGAAATGTTTGTAATCACAGTACTTCATTTATTAGTGACAACCATTCAAAAAAAACACAACAAAGCACTTATACTTGTATGAGAAGTGTTTCTAATCAGAGTACTTCATTTATTAGTGATAACCAATCAAGAAAACACCACAAAACACTTATGTTTACATGAGAAGTGTTTCTAATCGTACTTTATTTATGAATGATAATAATTCAAGAAAATACCACAAAGCACTTATGCTTCCATGAGAAGTGTTTCTAGTAAGAGTTGTTCATTTATGGGTGATAACCAATCAAGAAAACACCACAAAGCTTTTATGCTTCTATGAGAAGTGTTTCTAATCAGAGTGTTACATTTAAGAGTGGTAACCAATCAAAAAAACACCACAAAGCACATATACTTCTATGAGATGTGTTTCTAATTACAGTACAACATTTATGAGTGGCAACTAATCAAGAAATAACGCCACAAAATATTTATGCTTCTACGAGAAGTGTTTCTATTCAAAGTAATTCATTTATGGGTGATAACCATTCAAGAAAACACCACAAAGCACTTATGCTTCTATGAGAAGTGTTTCTAATCAGAGTGTTACATTTATGAGTGGTAACCAATTAAGAAAACACCACAAAGCACATATACTTCTATGAGATGTGTTTCTAATTAGAGTACAACATTTATGAGTGGTAACCAATTAAGAAAACACCACAAAATATTTATGCTTCTATGAGAATTGGTTCTATTCAAAGTAATTCATCTATGGGTGATAACCATTCAAGAAAACCTCACAAATCACATATACTTCTATTAGAAGTGTTTATATCAGAGTACTTCATTTATGAGTGTTAACCAATCAAGGAAACACCACAAAGCATTTATGCTTCCTTGAGTAGTGTTTCTAATCAATGTACTTCATTCATGGGTGATAATAATTCAAGAAAACACCACAAAGCACATATACATCTATGAGAAATGGTTCCAATCAGAGTACTTCTTTTATGGGTGGTAAGCAATCAAGAAAACACCACAAATCAGTTATGCATCTATGAGAAGTGTTTCTAATCAAAGTACTTCATTTATTGGTGATAACCATTCAAGAAAACACCACAAAGTACTTATATTTCTATGATAAGTGTTTCTATTAAGAGTACTACATTTATGAGTGGTAAACCAATAAAGAAAACACCATAAAGAATTTATGCTTCCATGAGAAATGTTTGTAATCACAGTACTTCATTTATTAGTGACAACCATTCAAAAAAAACACAACAAAGCACTTATACTTGTATGAGAAGTGTTTCTAATCAGAGTACTTCATTTATTAGTGATAACCAATCAAGAAAACACCACAAAACACTTATGCTTACATGAGAAGTGTTTCTAATCGTACTTTATTTATGAATGATAATAATTCAAGAAAATACCACAAAGCACTTATGCTTCCATGAGAAGTGTTTCTAGTAAGAGTTGTTCATTTATGGGTGATAACCAATCAAGAAAACACCACAAAGCTTTTATGCTTCTATGAGAAGTGTTTCTAATCAGAGTGTTACATTTAAGAGTGGTAAGTAATCAAGAAAACACCACAAAGCACATATACTTCTATGAGATGTGTTTCTAATTACAGTACAACATTTATGAGTGGTAACAAAACAAGAAATAACGCCACAAAGTATTTATGCTTCTACGAGAAGTGTTTCTATTCAAAGTAATTCATTTATGGGTGATAACCATTCAAGAAAACACCACAAAGCACTTATGCTTCTATGAGAAGTGTTTCTAATCAGAGTGTTACATTTATGAGTGGTAACCAATCAAGAAAACACCACAAAGCACATATACTTCTATGAGATGTGTTTCTAATTACAGTACAACATTTATGAGTGGCAACTAATCAAGAAATAACGCCACAAAATATTTATGCTTCTACGAGAAGTGTTTCTATTCAAAGTAATTCATTTATGGGTGATAACCATTCAAGAAAACACCACAAAGCACTTATGCTTCTATGAGAAGTGTTTCTAATCAGAGTGTTACATTTATGAGTGGTAACCAATTAAGAAAACACCACAAAGCACATATACTTCTATGAGATGTGTTTCTAATTAGAGTACAACATTTATGAGTGGTAACCAATTAAGAAAACACCACAAAATATTTATGCTTCTATGAGAATTGGTTCTATTCAAAGTAATTCATCTATGGGTGATAACCATTCAAGAAAACCTCACAAATCACATATACTTCTATTAGAAGTGTTTATATCAGAGTACTTCATTTATGAGTGTTAACCAATCAAGGAAACACCACAAAGCATTTATGCTTCCTTGAGTAGTGTTTCTAATCAAAGTACTTCATTTATTGATGGTAACCAATCAAGAAAACACCACATAGCACTTATACTTCTATTAGAAGTGTTTATATCAGAGTACTTCATTTATGAGTGTTAACCAATCAAGGAAACACCACAAAGCATTTATGCTTCCTTGAGTAGTGTTTCTAATCAAAGTACTTCATTCATGGGTGATAATAATTCAAGAAAACACCACAAAGCACATATAAATCTATGAGAAATGGTTCCAATCAGAGTACTTCTTTTATGGGTGGTAAGCAATCAAGAAAACACCACAAATCAGTTATGCATCTATGAGAAGTGTTTCTAATCAAAGTACTTCATTTATTGGTGATAACCAATCAAGAAAACACCACATAGCTTTTATGCTTCTATGAGAAGTGTTTCTAATCAGAGTGTTACATTTAAGAGTGGTAACTAATTAAGAAAACATCACAAAGCACATATACTTCTATGAGATGAGTTTCTAATTACAGTACAACATTTTTGAGTGGTAACTAATCAAGAAATAACGCCACAAAATATTTATGCTTCTACGAGAAATGTATCTATTCAAAGTAATTCATTTATGGGTGATAACCATTCAAGAAAACACCACAAAGCACTTATGCTTCTTTGAGAAGTGTTTCTAATCAGAGTGTTACATTTATGAGTGGTAACCAATCAAGAAAACACCACAAAGCACATATACTTCTATGAGATGTGTTTCTAATTAGAGTACAACATTTATGAGTGGTAACCAATTAAGAAAACACCACAAAATATTTATGCTTCTATGAGAATTGGTTATATTCAAAGTAATTCATCTATGGGTGATAACCATTCAAGAAAACCTCACAAATCACATATACTTTTATGAGAAGTGTTTCTAATCAGAGTGGTACATTTATGAGTGGTAACCAATCAAGGAAACACCACAAAGCATTTATACTTCTATGAGAAGTATTTATAATCAGAGTACTTCATTTATTGATGGTAACCAATCAAGAAAACACCACATAGCACTTATACTTCTATTGGAAGTGTTTATATCAGAGTATTTCATTTATGAGTGTTAACCAATCAAGGAATCACCACAAAGCATTTATGCTTCCTTGAGTAGTGTTTCTAATCAAAGTACTTCATTCATGGGTGATAATAATTCAAGAAAACACCACAAAGCACATATACATCTATGAGAAATGGTTCCAATCAGAGTACTTCTTTTATGGGTGGTAAGCAATCAAGAAAACACCACAAATCAGTTATGCATCTATGAGAAGTGTTTCTAATCAAAGCACTTCATTTATTGGTGATAACCATTCAAGAAAACACCACAAAGTACTTATATTTCTATGATAAGTGTTTCTATTAAGAGTACTACATTTATGAGTGGTAAACCAATAAAGAAAACACCATAAAGAATTTATGCTTCCATGAGAAATGTTTGTAATCACAGTACTTCATTTATTAGTGACAACCATTCAAAAAAAACACAACAAAGCACTTATACTTGTATGAGAAGTGTTTCTAATCAGAGTACTTCATTTATTAGTGATAACCAATCAAGAAAACACCACAAAACACTTATGTTTACATGAGAAGTGTTTCTAATCGTACTTTATTTATGAATGATAATAATTTAAGAAAATACCACAAAGCACTTATGCTTCCATGAGAAGTGTTTCTAGTAAGAGTTGTTCATTTATGGGTGATAACCAATCAAGAAAACACCACAAAGCTTTTATGCTTCTATGAGAAGTGTTTCTAATCAGAGTGTTACATTTAAGAGTGGTAACCAATCAAAAAAACACCACAAAGCACATATACTTCTATGAGATGTGTTTCTAATTACAGTACAACATTTATGAGTGGCAACTAATCAAGAAATAACGCCACAAAATATTTATGCTTCTACGAGAAGTGTTTCTATTCAAAGTAATTCATTTATGGGTGATAACCATTCAAGAAAACACCACAAAGCACTTATGCTTCTATGAGAAGTGTTTCTAATCAGAGTGTTACATTTATGAGTGGTAACCAATTAAGAAAACACCACAAAGCACATATACTTCTATGAGATGTGTTTCTAATTAGAGTACAACATTTATGAGTGGTAACCAATTAAGAAAACACCACAAAATATTTATGCTTCTATGAGAATTGTTTCTATTCAAAGTAATTCATCTATGGGTGATAACCATTCAAGAAAACATCACAAATCACATATACTTTTATGAGAAGTGTTTCTAATCAGAGTGGTACATTTATGAGTGGTAACCAATCAAGGAAACACCACAAAGCATTTATACTTCTATGAGAAGTATTTATAATCAGAGTACTTCATTTATTGATGGTAACCAATCAAGAAAACACCACATAGCACTTATACTTCTATTGGAAGTGTTTATATCAGAGTATTTCATTTATGAGTGTTAACCAATCAAGGAAACACCACAAAGCATTTATGCTTCCTTGAGTAGTGTTTCTAATCAAAGTACTTCATTCATGGGTGATAATAATTCAAGAAAACACCACAAAGCACATATACATCTATGAGAAATGGTTCCAATCAAAGTACTTCTTTTATGGGTGGTAAGCAATCAAGAAAACACCACAAATCAGTTATGCATCTATGAGAAGTGTTTCTAATCAAAGCACTTCATTTATTGGTGATAACCATTCAAGAAAACACCACAAAGTACTTATATTTCTATGATAAGTGTTTCTATTCAGAGTACTACATTTATGAGTGGTAAACCAATAAAGAAAACACCATAAAGAATTTATGCTTCCATGAGAAGTGTTTGTAATCACAGTACTTCATTTATTGGTGACAACCATTCAAAAAAACACAACAAAGCACTTATACTTGTATGAGAAGTGTTTCTAATCAGAGTACTTCATTTATTAGTGATAACCAATCAAGAAAACACCACAAAACACTTATGCTTACATGAGAAGTGTTTCTAATCGTACTTTATTTATGAATGATAATAATTCAAGAAAATACCACAAAGCACTTATGCTTCCATGAGAAGTGTTTCTAGTAAGAGTTGTTCATTTATGGGTGATAACCAATCAAGAAAACACCACAAAGCTTTTATGCTTCTATGAGAAGTGTTTCTAATCAGAGTGTTACATTTAAGAGTGGTAAGTAATCAAGAAAACACCACAAAGCACATATACTTCTATGAGATGTGTTTCTAATTACAGTACAACATTTATGAGTGGTAACAAAACAAGAAATAACGCCACAAAGTATTTATGCTTCTACGAGAAGTGTTTCTATTCAAAGTAATTCATTTATGGGTGATAACCATTCAAGAAAACACCACAAAGCACTTATGCTTCTATGAGAAGTGTTTCTAATCAGAGTGTTACATTTATGAGTGGTAACCAATCAAGAAAACACCACAAAGCACATATACTTCTATGAGATGTGTTTCTAATTACAGTACAACATTTATGAGTGGCAACTAATCAAGAAATAACGCCACAAAATATTTATGCTTCTACGAGAAGTGTTTCTATTCAAAGTAATTCATTTATGGGTGATAACCATTCAAGAAAACACCACAAAGCACTTATGCTTCTATGAGAAGTGTTTCTAATCAGAGTGTTACATTTATGAGTGGTAACCAATTAAGAAAACACCACAAAGCACATATACTTCTATGAGATGTGTTTCTAATTAGAGTACAACATTTATGAGTGGTAACCAATTAAGAAAACACCACAAAATATTTATGCTTCTATGAGAATTGGTTCTATTCAAAGTAATTCATCTATGGGTGATAACCATTCAAGAAAACCTCACAAATCACATATACTTCTATTAGAAGTGTTTATATCAGAGTACTTCATTTATGAGTGTTAACCAATCAAGGAAACACCACAAAGCATTTATGCTTCCTTGAGTAGTGTTTCTAATCAAAGTACTTCATTTATTGATGGTAACCAATCAAGAAAACACCACATAGCACTTATACTTCTATTAGAAGTGTTTATATCAGAGTACTTCATTTATGAGTGTTAACCAATCAAGGAAACACCACAAAGCATTTATGCTTCCTTGAGTAGTGTTTCTAATCAAAGTACTTCATTCATGGGTGATAATAATTCAAGAAAACACCACAAAGCACATATAAATCTATGAGAAATGGTTCCAATCAGAGTACTTCTTTTATGGGTGGTAAGCAATCAAGAAAACACCACAAATCAGTTATGCATCTATGAGAAGTGTTTCTAATCAAAGTACTTCATTTATTGGTGATAACCAATCAAGAAAACACCACATAGCTTTTATGCTTCTATGAGAAGTGTTTCTAATCAGAGTGTTACATTTAAGAGTGGTAACTAATTAAGAAAACATCACAAAGCACATATACTTCTATGAGATGAGTTTCTAATTACAGTACAACATTTTTGAGTGGTAACTAATCAAGAAATAACGCCACAAAATATTTATGCTTCTACGAGAAATGTATCTATTCAAAGTAATTCATTTATGGGTGATAACCATTCAAGAAAACACCACAAAGAACTTATGCTTCTTTGAGAAGTGTTTCTAATCAGAGTGTTACATTTATGAGTGGTAACCAATCAAGAAAACACCACAAAGCACATATACTTCTATGAGATGTGTTTCTAATTAGAGTACAACATTTATGAGTGGTAACCAATTAAGAAAACACCACAAAATATTTATGCTTCTATGAGAATTGGTTATATTCAAAGTAATTCATCTATGGGTGATAACCATTCAAGAAAACCTCACAAATCACATATACTTTTATGAGAAGTGTTTCTAATCAGAGTGGTACATTTATGAGTGGTAACCAATCAAGGAAACACCACAAAGCATTTATACTTCTATGAGAAGTATTTATAATCAGAGTACTTCATTTATTGATGGTAACCAATCAAGAAAACCCCACATAGCACTTATACTTCTATTGGAAGTGTTTATATCAGAGTATTTCATTTATGAGTGTTAACCAATCAAGGAATCACCACAAAGCATTTATGCTTCCTTGAGTAGTGTTTCTAATCAAAGTACTTCATTCATGGGTGATAATAATTCAAGAAAACACCACAAAGCACATATACATCTATGAGAAATGGTTCCAATCAGAGTACTTCTTTTATGGGTGGTAAGCAATCAAGAAAACACCACAAATCAGTTATGCATCTATGAGAAGTGTTTCTAATCAAAGCACTTCATTTATTGGTGATAACCATTCAAGAAAACACCACAAAGTACTTATATTTCTATGATAAGTGTTTCTATTAAGAGTACTACATTTATGAGTGGTAAACCAATAAAGAAAACACCATAAAGAATTTATGCTTCCATGAGAAATGTTTGTAATCACAGTACTTCATTTATTAGTGACAACCATTCAAAAAAAACACAACAAAGCACTTATACTTGTATGAGAAGTGTTTCTAATCAGAGTACTTCATTTATTAGTGATAACCAATCAAGAAAACACCACAAAACACTTATGTTTACATGAGAAGTGTTTCTAATCGTACTTTATTTATGAATGATAATAATTTAAGAAAATACCACAAAGCACTTATGCTTCCATGAGAAGTGTTTCTAGTAAGAGTTGTTCATTTATGGGTGATAACCAATCAAGAAAACACCACAAAGCTTTTATGCTTCTATGAGAAGTGTTTCTAATCAGAGTGTTACATTTAAGAGTGGTAACCAATCAAAAAAACACCACAAAGCACATATACTTCTATGAGATGTGTTTCTAATTACAGTACAACATTTATGAGTGGCAACTAATCAAGAAATAACGCCACAAAATATTTATGCTTCTACGAGAAGTGTTTCTATTCAAAGTAATTCATTTATGGGTGATAACCATTCAAGAAAACACCACAAAGCACTTATGCTTCTATGAGAAGTGTTTCTAATCAGAGTGTTACATTTATGAGTGGTAACCAATTAAGAAAACACCACAAAGCACATATACTTCTATGAGATGTGTTTCTAATTAGAGTACAACATTTATGAGTGGTAACCAATTAAGAAAACACCACAAAATATTTATGCTTCTATGAGAATTGTTTCTATTCAAAGTAATTCATCTATGGGTGATAACCATTCAAGAAAACATCACAAATCACATATACTTTTATGAGAAGTGTTTCTAATCAGAGTGGTACATTTATGAGTGGTAACCAATCAAGGAAACACCACAAAGCATTTATACTTCTATGAGAAGTATTTATAATCAGAGTACTTCATTTATTGATGGTAACCAATCAAGAAAACACCACATAGCACTTATACTTCTATTGGAAGTGTTTATATCAGAGTATTTCATTTATGAGTGTTAACCAATCAAGGAAACACCACAAAGCATTTATGCTTCCTTGAGTAGTGTTTCTAATCAAAGTACTTCATTCATGGGTGATAATAATTCAAGAAAACACCACAAAGCACATATACATCTATGAGAAATGGTTCCAATCAAAGTACTTCTTTTATGGGTGGTAAGCAATCAAGAAAACACCACAAATCAGTTATGCATCTATGAGAAGTGTTTCTAATCAAAGCACTTCATTTATTGGTGATAACCATTCAAGAAAACACCACAAAGTACTTATATTTCTATGATAAGTGTTTCTATTCAGAGTACTACATTTATGAGTGGTAAACCAATAAAGAAAACACCATAAAGAATTTATGCTTCCATGAGAAGTGTTTGTAATCACAGTACTTCATTTATTGGTGACAACCATTCAAAAAAACACAACAAAGCACTTATACTTGTATGAGAAGTGTTTCTAATCAGAGTACTTCATTTATTAGTGATAACCAATCAAGAAAACACCACAAAACACTTATGCTTACATGAGAAGTGTTTCTAATCGTACTTTATTTATGAATGATAATAATTCAAGAAAATACCACAAAGCATTTATGCTTCCATGAGAAGTGTTTCTAGTAAGAGTTGTTCATTTATGGGTGATAACCAATCAAGAAAACACCACAAAGCTTTTATGCTTCTATGAGAAGTGTTTCTAATCAGAGTGTTACATTTAAGAGTGGTAAGTAATCAAGAAAACACCACAAAGCACATATACTTCTATGAGATGTGTTTCTAATTACAGTACAACATTTATGAGTGGTAACAAAACAAGAAATAACGCCACAAAGTATTTATGCTTCTACGAGAAGTGTTTCTATTCAAAGTAATTCATTTATGGGTGATAACCATTCAAGAAAACACCACAAAGCACTTATGCTTCTATGAGAAGTGTTTCTAATCAGAGTGTTACATTTATGAGTGGTAACCAATCAAGAAAACACCACAAAGCACATATACTTCTATGAGATGTGTTTCTAATTACAGTACAACATTTATGAGTGGCAACTAATCAAGAAATAACGCCACAAAATATTTATGCTTCTACGAGAAGTGTTTCTATTCAAAGTAATTCATTTATGGGTGATAACCATTCAAGAAAACACCACAAAGCACTTATGCTTCTATGAGAAGTGTTTCTAATCAGAGTGTTACATTTATGAGTGGTAACCAATCAAGAAAACACCACAAAGCACATATACTTCTATGAGATGTGTTTCTAATTACAGTACAACATTTATGAGTGGCAACTAATCAAGAAATAACGCCACAAAATATTTATGCTTCTACGAGAAGTGTTTCTATTCAAAGTAATTCATTTATGGGTGATAACCATTCAAGAAAACACCACAAAGCACTTATGCTTCTATGAGAAGTGTTTCTAATCAGAGTGTTACATTTATGAGTGGTAACCAATCAAGAAAACACCACAAAGCACATATACTTCTATGAGATGTGTTTCTAATTACAGTACAACATTTATGAGTGGCAACTAATCAAGAAATAACGCCACAAAATATTTATGCTTCTACGAGAAGTGTTTCTATTCAAAGTAATTCATTTATGGGTGATAACCATTCACGAAAACACCACAAAGCACTTATGCTTCTATGAGAAGTGTTTCTAATCAGAGTGTTACATTTATGAGTGGTAACCAATTAAGAAAACACCACAAAGCACATATACTTCTATGAGATGTGTTTCTAATTAGAGTACAACATTTATGAGTGGTAACCAATTAAGAAAACACCACAAAATATTTATGCTTCTATGAGAATTGGTTCTATTCAAAGTAATTCATCTATGGGTGATAACCATTCAAGAAAACCTCACAAATCACATATACTTCTATTAGAAGAGTTTATATCAGAGTACTTCATTTATGAGTGTTAACCAATCAAGGAAACACCACAAAGCATTTATGCTTCCTTGAGTAGTGTTTCTAATCAAAGTACTTCATTCATGGGTGATAATAATTCAAGAAAACACCACAAAGCACATATACATCTATGAGAAATGGTTCCAATCAGAGTACTTCTTTTATGGGTGGTAAGCAATCAAGAAAACACCACAAATCAGTTATGCATCTATGAGAAGTGTTTCTAATCAAAGTACTTCATTTATTGGTGATAACCATTCAAGAAAACACCACAAAGTACTTATATTTCTATGATAAGTGTTTCTATTAAGAGTACTACATTTATGAGTGGTAAACCAATAAAGAAAACACCATAAAGAATTTATGCTTCCATGAGAAATGTTTGTAATCACAGTACTTCATTTATTAGTGACAACCATTCAAAAAAAACACAACAAAGCACTTATACTTGTATGAGAAGTGTTTCTAATCAGAGTACTTCATTTATTAGTGATAACCAATCAAGAAAACACCACAAAACACTTATGTTTACATGAGAAGTGTTTCTAATCGTACTTTATTTATGAATGATAATAATTCAAGAAAATACCACAAAGCACTTATGCTTCCATGAGAAGTGTTTCTAGTAAGAGTTGTTCATTTATGGGTGATAACCAATCAAGAAAACACCACAAAGCTTTTATGCTTCTATGAGAAGTGTTTCTAATCAGAGTGTTACATTTAAGAGTGGTAACCAATCAAAAAAACACCACAAAGCACATATACTTCTATGAGATGTGTTTCTAATTACAGTACAACATTTATGAGTGGCAACTAATCAAGAAATAACGCCACAAAATATTTATGCTTCTACGAGAAGTGTTTCTATTCAAAGTAATTCATTTATGGGTGATAACCATTCAAGAAAACACCACAAAGCACTTATGCTTCTATGAGAAGTGTTTCTAATCAGAGTGTTACATTTATGAGTGGTAACCAATTAAGAAAACACCACAAAGCACATATACTTCTATGAGATGTGTTTCTAATTAGAGTACAACATTTATGAGTGCTAACCAATTAAGAAAACACCACAAAATATTTATGCTTCTATGAGAATTGGTTCTATTCAAAGTAATTCATCTATGGGTGATAACCATTCAAGAAAACCTCACAAATCACATATACTTCTATTAGAAGTGTTTATATCAGAGTACTTCATTTATGAGTGTTAACCAATCAAGGAAACACCACAAAGCATTTATGCTTCCTTGAGTAGTGTTTCTAATCAATGTACTTCATTCATGGGTGATAATAATTCAAGAAAACACCACAAAGCACATATACATCTATGAGAAATGGTTCCAATCAGAGTACTTCTTTTATGGGTGGTAAGCAATCAAGAAAACACCACAAATCAGTTATGCATCTATGAGAAGTGTTTCTAATCAAAGTACTTCATTTATTGGTGATAACCATTCAAGAAAACACCACAAAGTACTTATATTTCTATGATAAGTGTTTCTATTAAGAGTACTACATTTATGAGTGGTAAACCAATAAAGAAAACACCATAAAGAATTTATGCTTCCATGAGAAATGTTTGTAATCACAGTACTTCATTTATTAGTGACAACCATTCAAAAAAAACACAACAAAGCACTTATACTTGTATGAGAAGTGTTTCTAATCAGAGTACTTCATTTATTAGTGATAACCAATCAAGAAAACACCACAAAACACTTATGCTTACATGAGAAGTGTTTCTAATCGTACTTTATTTATGAATGATAATAATTCAAGAAAATACCACAAAGCACTTATGCTTCCATGAGAAGTGTTTCTAGTAAGAGTTGTTCATTTATGGGTGATAACCAATCAAGAAAACACCACAAAGCTTTTATGCTTCTATGAGAAGTGTTTCTAATCAGAGTGTTACATTTAAGAGTGGTAAGTAATCAAGAAAACACCACAAAGCACATATACTTCTATGAGATGTGTTTCTAATTACAGTACAACATTTATGAGTGGTAACAAAACAAGAAATAACGCCACAAAGTATTTATGCTTCTACGAGAAGTGTTTCTATTCAAAGTAATTCATTTATGGGTGATAACCATTCAAGAAAACACCACAAAGCACTTATGCTTCTATGAGAAGTGTTTCTAATCAGAGTGTTACATTTATGAGTGGTAACCAATCAAGAAAACACCACAAAGCACATATACTTCTATGAGATGTGTTTCTAATTACAGTACAACATTTATGAGTGGCAACTAATCAAGAAATAACGCCACAAAATATTTATGCTTCTACGAGAAGTGTTTCTATTCAAAGTAATTCATTTATGGGTGATAACCATTCAAGAAAACACCACAAAGCACTTATGCTTCTATGAGAAGTGTTTCTAATCAGAGTGTTACATTTATGAGTGGTAACCAATTAAGAAAACACCACAAAGCACATATACTTCTATGAGATGTGTTTCTAATTAGAGTACAACATTTATGAGTGGTAACCAATTAAGAAAACACCACAAAATATTTATGCTTCTATGAGAATTGGTTCTATTCAAAGTAATTCATCTATGGGTGATAACCATTCAAGAAAACCTCACAAATCACATATACTTCTATTAGAAGTGTTTATATCAGAGTACTTCATTTATGAGTGTTAACCAATCAAGGAAACACCACAAAGCATTTATGCTTCCTTGAGTAGTGTTTCTAATCAAAGTACTTCATTTATTGATGGTAACCAATCAAGAAAACACCACATAGCACTTATACTTCTATTAGAAGTGTTTATATCAGAGTACTTCATTTATGAGTGTTAACCAATCAAGGAAACACCACAAAGCATTTATGCTTCCTTGAGTAGTGTTTCTAATCAAAGTACTTCATTCATGGGTGATAATAATTCAAGAAAACACCACAAAGCACATATAAATCTATGAGAAATGGTTCCAATCAGAGTACTTCTTTTATGGGTGGTAAGCAATCAAGAAAACACCACAAATCAGTTATGCATCTATGAGAAGTGTTTCTAATCAAAGTACTTCATTTATTGGTGATAACCAATCAAGAAAACACCACATAGCTTTTATGCTTCTATGAGAAGTGTTTCTAATCAGAGTGTTACATTTAAGAGTGGTAACTAATTAAGAAAACATCACAAAGCACATATACTTCTATGAGATGAGTTTCTAATTACAGTACAACATTTTTGAGTGGTAACTAATCAAGAAATAACGCCACAAAATATTTATGCTTCTACGAGAAATGTATCTATTCAAAGTAATTCATTTATGGGTGATAACCATTCAAGAAAACACCACAAAGAACTTATGCTTCTTTGAGAAGTGTTTCTAATCAGAGTGTTACATTTATGAGTGGTAACCAATCAAGAAAACACCACAAAGCACATATACTTCTATGAGATGTGTTTCTAATTAGAGTACAACATTTATGAGTGGTAACCAATTAAGAAAACACCACAAAATATTTATGCTTCTATGAGAATTGGTTATATTCAAAGTAATTCATCTATGGGTGATAACCATTCAAGAAAACCTCACAAATCACATATACTTTTATGAGAAGTGTTTCTAATCAGAGTGGTACATTTATGAGTGGTAACCAATCAAGGAAACACCACAAAGCATTTATACTTCTATGAGAAGTATTTATAATCAGAGTACTTCATTTATTGATGGTAACCAATCAAGAAAACCCCACATAGCACTTATACTTCTATTGGAAGTGTTTATATCAGAGTATTTCATTTATGAGTGTTAACCAATCAAGGAATCACCACAAAGCATTTATGCTTCCTTGAGTAGTGTTTCTAATCAAAGTACTTCATTCATGGGTGATAATAATTCAAGAAAACACCACAAAGCACATATACATCTATGAGAAATGGTTCCAATCAGAGTACTTCTTTTATGGGTGGTAAGCAATCAAGAAAACACCACAAATCAGTTATGCATCTATGAGAAGTGTTTCTAATCAAAGCACTTCATTTATTGGTGATAACCATTCAAGAAAACACCACAAAGTACTTATATTTCTATGATAAGTGTTTCTATTCAGAGTACTACATTTATGAGTGGTAAACCAATAAAGAAAACACCATAAAGAATTTATGCTTCCATGAGAAGTGTTTGTAATCACAGTACTTCATTTATTGGTGACAACCATTCAAAAAAACACAACAAAGCACTTATACTTGTATGAGAAGTGTTTCTAATCAGAATACTTCATTTATTAGTGATAACCAATCAAGAAAACACCACAAAACACTTATGCTTACATGAGAAGTGTTTCTAATCGTACTTTATTTATGAATGATAATAATTCAAGAAAATACCACAAAGCACTTATGCTTCCATGAGAAGTATTTCTAGTCAGAGTTGTTCATTTATGGGTGATAACCAATCAAGAAAACACCACAAAGCTTTTATGCTTCTATGAGAAGTGTTTCTAATCAGAGTGTTACATTTAAGAGTGGTAACTAATCAAGAAAACATCACAAAGCACATATACTTCTATGAGATGTGTTTCTAATTACAGTACAACATTTTTGAGTGGTAACTAATCAAGAAATAACGCCACAAAATATTTATGCTTCTACGAGAAATGTATCTATTCAAAGTAATTCATTTATGGGTGATAACCATTCAAGAAAACACCACAAAGCACTTATGCTTCTATGAGAAGTGTTTCTAATCAAAGTGTTACATTTATGAGTGGTAACCAATCAAGAAAACACCACAAAGCACATATACTTCTATGAGATGTGTTTCTAATTAGAGTACAACATTTATGAGTGGTAACCAATTAAGAAAACACCACAAAATATTTATGGTTCTATGAGAATTGTTTCTATTCAAAGTAATTCATTTATGGGTGATAACCATTCAAGAAAACCTCACAAATCACATATACTTTTATGAGAAGTGTTTCTAATCAGAGTGGTACATTTATGAGTGGTAACCAATCAAGGAAACACCACAAAGCATTTATACTTCTATGAGAAGTATTTATAATCAGAGTACTTCATTTATTGATGGTAACCAATCAAGAAAACACCACATAGCACTTATACTTCTATTAGAAGTGTTTATATCAGAGTACTTCATTTATGAGTGTTAACCAATCAAGGAAACACCACAAAGCATTTATGCTTCCTTGAGTAGTGTTTCTAATCAAAGTACTTCATTCATGGGTGATAATAATTCAAGAAAACACCACAAAGCACATATACATCTATGAGAAATGGTTCCAATCAGAGTACTTCTTTTATGGGTGGTAAGCAATCAAGAAAACACCACAAATCAGTTTTGCATCTATGAGAAGTATTTCTAATCAAAGTACTTCATTTATTGGTGATAACCATTCAAGAAAACACCACAAAGTACTTCTATTCTATGATAAGTGTTTCTATTCAGAGTACTACATTTATGAGTGGTAAACCAATAAAGAAAACACCATAAAGAATTTATGCTTCCATGAGAAGTGTTTGTAATCACAGTACATCATTTATTAGTGACAACCATTCAAAAAAACACAACAAAGCACTTATACTTGTATGAGAAGTGTTTCTAATCAGAGTACTTCATTTATTAGTGATAACCAATCAAGAAAACACCACAAAACACTTATGCTTACATGAGAAGTGTTTCTAATCGTACTTTATTTATGAATGATAATAATTCAAGAAAATACCACAAAGCACTTATGCATCCATGAGAAGTGTTTCTAGTAAGAGTTGTTCATTTATGGGTGATAACCAATCAGGAAAACACCACAAAGCTTTTATGCTTCTATGAGAAGTGTTTCTAATCAGAGTGTTACATTTAAGAGTGGTAAGTAATCAAGAAAACACCACAAAGCACATATACTTCTATGAGATGTGTTTCTAATTACAGTACAACATTTATGAGTGGTAACTAATCAAGAAATAACGCCACAAAGTATTTATGCTTCTACGAGAAGTGTTTCTATTCAAAGTAATTCATTTATGGGTGATAACCATTCAAGAAAACACCACAAAGCACTTATGCTTCTATGAGAAGTGTTTCTAATCAGAGTGTTACATTTATGAGTGGTAACCAATCAAGAAAACACCACAAAGCACATATACTTCTATGAGATGTGTTTCTAATTACAGTACAACATTTATGATTGGCAACTAATCAAGAAATAACGCCACAAAATATTTATGCTTCTACGAGAAGTGTTTCTATTCAAAGTAATTCATTTATGGGTGATAACCATTCAAGAAAACACGACAAAGCACTTATGCTTCTATGAGAAGTGTTTCTAATCAGAGTGTTACATTTATGAGTGGTAACCAATCAAGAAAACACCACAAAGCACATATACTTCTATGAGATGTGTTTCTAATTAGAGTACAACATTTATGAGTGGTAACCAATTAAGAAAACACCACAAAATATTTATGCTTCTATGAGAATTGGTTATATTCAAAGTAATTCATCTATGGGTGATAACCATTCAAGAAAACCTCACAAATCACATATACTTTTATGAGAAGTGTTTCTAATCAGAGTGGTACATTTATGAGTGGTAACCAATCAAGGAAACACAACAAAGCATTTATACTTCTATGAGAAGTATTTATAATCAGAGTACTTCATTTATTGATGGTAACCAATCAAGAAAACACCACATAGCACTTATACTTCTATTAGAAGTGTTTATATCAGAGTACTTCATTTATGAGTGTTAACCAATCAAGGAAACACCACAAAGCATTTATGCTTCCTTGAGGAGTGTTTCTAATCAAAGTACTTCATTCATGGGTGATAATAATTCAAGAAAACACCACAAAGCACATATACATCTATGAGAAATGGTTCCAATCAGAGTACTTCTTTTATGGGTGGTAAGCAATCAAGAAAACACCACAAATCAGTTATGCATCTATGAGAAGTGTTTCTAATCAAAGTACTTCATTTATTGGTGATAACCAATCAAGAAAACACCACAAAGCTTTTATGCTTCTATGAGAAGTGTTTCTAATCAGAGTGTTACATTTAAGAGTGGTAACTAATTAAGAAAACATCACAAAGCACATATACTTCTATGAGATGAGTTTCTAATTACAGTACAACATTTTTGAGTGGTAACTAAACAAGAAATAACGCCACAAAATATTTATGCTTCTACGAGAAATGTATCTATTCAAAGTAATTCATTTATGGGTGATAACCATTCAAGAAAACACCACAAAGAACTTATGCTTCTTTGAGAAGTGTTTCTAATGAGAGTGTTACATTTATGAGTGGTAACCAATCAAGAAAACACCACAAAGCACATATACTTCTATGAGATGTGTTTCTAATTAGAGTACAACATTTATGAGTGGTACCCAATTAAGAAAACACCACAAAATATTTATGCTTCTATGAGAATTGGTTATTTTCAAAGTAATTCATCTATGGGTGATAACCATTCAAGAAAACCTCACAAATCACATATACTTTTATTAGAAGTGTTTCTAATCAGAGTGGTACATTTATGAGTGGTAACCAATCAAGGAAACACCACAAAGCATTTATACTTCTATGAGAAGTATTTATAATCAGAGTACTTCATTTATTGATGGTAACCAATCAAGAAAACCCCACATAGCACTTATACTTCTATTGGAAGTGTTTATATCAGAGTATTTCATTTATGAGTGTTAACCAATCAAGGAATCACCACAAAGCATTTATGCTTCCTTGAGTAGTGTTTCTAATCAAAGTACTTCATTCATGGGTGATAATAATTCAAGAAAACACCACAAAGCACATATACATCTATGAGAAATGGTTCCAATCAGAGTACTTCTTTTATGGGTGGTAAGCAATCAAGAAAACACCACAAATCAGTTATGCATCTATGAGAAGTGTTTCTAATCAAAGCACTTCATTTATTGGTGATAACCATTCAAGAAAACACCACAAAGTACTTATATTTCTATGATAAGTGTTTCTATTCAGAGTACTACATTTATGAGTGGTAAACCAATAAAGAAAACACCATAAAGAATTTATGCTTCAATGAGAAGTGTTTGTAATCACAGTACTTCATTTATTGGTGACAACCATTCAAAAAAACACAACAAAGCACTTATACTTGTATGAGAAGTGTTTCTAATCAGAATACTTCATTTATTAGTGATAACCAATCAAGAAAACACCACAAAACACTTATGCTTACATGAGAAGTGTTTCTAATCGTACTTTATTTATGAATGATAATAATTCAAGAAAATACCACAAAGCACTTATGCTTCCATGAGAAGTATTTCTAGTCAGAGTTGTTCATTTATGGGTGATAACCAATCAAGAAAACACCACAAAGCTTTTATGCTTCTATGAGAAGTGTTTCTAATCAGAGTGTTACATTTAAGAGTGGTAACTAATCAAGAAAACATCACAAAGCACATATACTTCTATGAGATGTGTTTCTAATTACAGTACAACATTTTTGAGTGGTAACTAATCAAGAAATAACGCCACAAAATATTTATGCTTCTACGAGAAATGTATCTATTGAAAGTAATTCATTTATGGGTGATAACCATTCAAGAAAACACCACAAAGCACTTATGCTTCTATGAGAAGTGTTTCTAATCAAAGTGTTACATTTATGAGTGGTAACCAATCAAGAAAACACCACAAAGCACATATACTTCTATGAGATGTGTTTCTAATTACAGTACAACATTTATGATTGGCAACTAATCAAGAAATAACGCCACAAAATATTTATGCTTCTACGAGAAGTGTTTCTATTCAAAGTAATTCATTTATGGGTGATAACCATTCAAGAAAACACGACAAAGCACTTATGCTTCTATGAGAAGTGTTTCTAATCAGAGTGTTACATTTATGAGTGGTAACCAATCAAGAAAACACCACAAAGCACATATACTTCTATGAGATGTGTTTCTAATTAGAGTACAACATTTATGAGTGGTAACCAATTAAGAAAACACCACAAAATATTTATGCTTCTATGAGAATTGGTTATATTCAAAGTAATTCATCTATGGGTGATAACCATTCAAGAAAACCTCACAAATCACATATACTTTTATGAGAAGTGTTTCTAATCAGAGTGGTACATTTATGAGTGGTAACCAATCAAGGAAACACAACAAAGCATTTATACTTCTATGAGAAGTATTTATAATCAGAGTACTTCATTTATTGATGGTAACCAATCAAGAAAACACCACATAGCACTTATACTTCTATTAGAAGTGTTTATATCAGAGTACTTCATTTATGAGTGTTAACCAATCAAGGAAACACCACAAAGCATTTATGCTTCCTTGAGTAGTGTTTCTAATCAAAGTACTTCATTCATGGGTGATAATAATTCAAGAAAACACCACAAAGCACATATATATCTATGAGAAATGGTTCCAATCAGAGTACTTCTTTTATGGGTGGTAAGCAATCAAGAAAACACCACAAATCAGTTATGCATCTATGAGAAGTGTTTCTAATCAAAGTACTTCATTTATTGGTGATAACCATTCAAGAAAACACCACAAAGTACTTATATTTCTATGATAAGTGTTTCTATTCAGAGTACTACATTTATGAGTGGTAAACCAATAAAGAAAACACCATAAAGAATTTATGCTTCCATGAGAAGTGTTTGTAATCACAGTACTTCATTTATTAGTGACAACCATTCAAAAAAACACAACAAAGCACTTATACTTGTATGAGAAGTGTTTCTAATCAGAGTACTTCATTTATTAGTGATAACCAATCAAGAAAACACCACAAAACACTTATGCTTACATGAGAAGTGTTTCTAATCGTACTTTATTTATGAATGATAATAATTCAAGAAAATACCACAAAGCACTTATGCTTCCATGAGAAGTGTTTCTAGTAAGAGTTGTTCATTTATGGGTGATAACCAATCAAGAAAACACCACAAAGCTTTTATGCTTCTATGAGAAGTGTTTCTAATCAGAGTGTTACATTTAAGAGTAGTAAGTAATCAAGAAAACACCACAAAGCACATATACTTCTATGAGATGTGTTTCTAATTACAGTACAACATTTATGAGTGGTAACTAATCAAGAAATAACGCCACAAAGTATTTATGCTTCTACGAGAAGTGTTTCTATTCAAAGTAATTCATTTATGGGTGATAACCATTCAAGAAAACACCACAAAGCACTTATGCTTCTATGAGAAGTGTTTCTAATCAGAGTGTTACATTTATGAGTGGTAACCAATCAAGAAAACACCACAAAGCACATATACTTCTATGAGATGTGTTTCTAATTACAGTACAACATTTATGATTGGCAACTAATCAAGAAATAATGCCACAAAATATTTATGCTTCTACGAGAAGTGTTTCTATTCAAAGTAATTCATTTATGGGTGATAACCATTCAAGAAAACACGACAAAGCACTTATGCTTCTATGAGAAGTGTTTCTAATCAGAGTGTTACATTTATGAGTGGTAACCAATCAAGAAAACACCACAAAGCACATATACTTCTATGAGATGTGTTTCTAATTAGAGTACAACATTTATGAGTGGTAACCAATTAAGAAAACACCACAAAATATTTATGCTTCTATGAGAATTGGTTATATTCAAAGTAATTCATCTATGGGTGATAACCATTCAAGAAAACCTCACAAATCACATAAACTTTTATGAGAAGTGTTTCTAATCAGAGTGGTACATTTATGAGTGGTAACCAATCAAGGAAACACAACAAAGCATTTATACTTCTATGAGAAGTATTTATAATCAGAGTACTTCATTTATTGATGGTAACCAATCAAGAAAACACCACATAGCACTTATACTTCTATTCGAAGTGTTTATATCAGAGTACTTCATTTATGAGTGTTAACCAATCAAGGAAACACCACAAAGCATTTATGCTTCCTTGAGTAGTGTTTCTAATCAAAGTACTTCATTCATGGGTGATAATAATTCAAGAAAACACCACAAAGCACATATACATCTATGAGAAATGGTTCCAATCAGAGTACTTCTTTTATGGGTGGTAAGCAATCAAGAAAACACCACAAATCAGTTATGCATCTATGAGAAGTGTTTCTAATCAAAGTACTTCATTTATTGGTGATAACCATTCAAGAAAACACCACAAAGTACTTATATTTCTATGATAAGTGTTTCTATTCAGAGTACTACATTTATGAGTGGTAAACCAATAAAGAAAACACCATAAAGAATTTATGCTTCCATGAGAAGTGTTTGTAATCACAGTACTTCATTTATTAGTGACAACCATTCAAAAAAACACAACAAAGCACTTATACTTGTATGAGAAGTGTTTCTAATCAGAGTACTTCATTTATTAGTGATAACCAATCAAGAAAACACCACAAAACACTTATGCTTACATGAGAAGTGTTTCTAATCGTACTTTATTTATGAATGATAATAATTCAAGAAAATACCACAAAGCACTTATGCTTCCATGAGAAGTGTTTCTAGTAAGAGTTGTTCATTTATGGGTGATAACCAATCAAGAAAACACCACAAAGCTTTTATGCTTCTATGAGAAGTGTTTCTAATCAGAGTGTTACATTTAAGAGTGGTAAGTAATCAAGAAAACACCACAAAGCACATATACTTCTATGAGATGTGTTTCTAATTACAGTACAACATTTATGAGTGGTAACTAATCAAGAAATAACGCCACAAAGTATTTATGCTTCTACGAGAAGTGTTTCTATTCAAAGTAATTCATTTATGGGTGATAACCATTCAAGAAAACACCACAAAGCACTTATGCTTCTATGAGAAGTGTTTCTAATCAGAGTGTTACATTTATGAGTGGTAACCAATCAAGAAAACACCACAAAGCACATATACTTCTATGAGATGTGTTTCTAATTACAGTACAACATTTATGATTGGCAACTAATCAAGAAATAACGCCACAAAATATTTATGCTTCTACGAGAAGTGTTTCTATTCAAAGTAATTCATTTATGGGTGATAACCATTCAAGAAAACACGACAAAGCACTTATGCTTCTATGAGAAGTGTTTCTAATCAGAGTGTTACATTTATGAGTGGTAACCAATCAAGAAAACACCACAAAGCACATATACTTCTATGAGATGTGTTTCTAATTAGAGTACAACATTTATGAGTGGTAACCAATTAAGAAAACACCACAAAATATTTATGCTTCTATGAGAATTGGTTATATTCAAAGTAATTCATCTATGGGTGATAACCATTCAAGAAAACCTCACAAATCACATATACTTTTATGAGAAGTGTTTCTAATCAGAGTGGTACATTTATGAGTGGTAACCAATCAAGGAAACACAACAAAGCATTTATACTTCTATGAGAAGTATTTATAATCAGAGTACTTCATTTATTGATGGTAACCAATCAAGAAAACACCACATAGCACTTATACTTCTATTAGAAGTGTTTATATCAGAGTACTTCATTTATGAGTGTTAACCAATCAAGGAAACACCACAAAGCATTTATGCTTCCTTGAGTAGTGTTTCTAATCAAAGTACTTCATTCATGGGTGATAATAATTCAAGAAAACACCACAAAGCACATATATATCTATGAGAAATGGTTCCAATCAGAGTACTTCTTTTATGGGTGGTAAGCAATCAAGAAAACACCACAAATCAGTTATGCATCTATGAGAAGTGTTTCTAATCAAAGTACTTCATTTATTGGTGATAACCATTCAAGAAAACACCACAAAGTACTTATATTTCTATGATAAGTGTTTCTATTCAGAGTACTACATTTATGAGTGGTAAACCAATAAAGAAAACACCATAAAGAATTTATGCTTCCATGAGAAGTGTTTGTAATCACAGTACTTCATTTATTAGTGACAACCATTCAAAAAAACACAACAAAGCACTTATACTTGTATGAGAAGTGTTTCTAATCAGAGTACTTCATTTATTAGTGATAACCAATCAAGAAAACACCACAAAACACTTATGCTTACATGAGAAGTGTTTCTAATCGTACTTTATTTATGAATGATAATAATTCAAGAAAATACCACAAAGCACTTATGCTTCCATGAGAAGTGTTTCTAGTAAGAGTTGTTCATTTATGGGTGATAACCAATCAAGAAAACACCACAAAGCTTTTATGCTTCTATGAGAAGTGTTTCTAATCAGAGTGTTACATTTAAGAGTAGTAAGTAATCAAGAAAACACCACAAAGCACATATACTTCTATGAGATGTGTTTCTAATTACAGTACAACATTTATGAGTGGTAACTAATCAAGAAATAACGCCACAAAGTATTTATGCTTCTACGAGAAGTGTTTCTATTCAAAGTAATTCATTTATGGGTGATAACCATTCAAGAAAACACCACAAAGCACTTATGCTTCTATGAGAAGTGTTTCTAATCAGAGTGTTACATTTATGAGTGGTAACCAATCAAGAAAACACCACAAAGCACATATACTTCTATGAGATGTGTTTCTAATTACAGTACAACATTTATGATTGGCAACTAATCAAGAAATAATGCCACAAAATATTTATGCTTCTACGAGAAGTGTTTCTATTCAAAGTAATTCATTTATGGGTGATAACCATTCAAGAAAACACGACAAAGCACTTATGCTTCTATGAGAAGTGTTTCTAATCAGAGTGTTACATTTATGAGTGGTAACCAATCAAGAAAACACCACAAAGCACATATACTTCTATGAGATGTGTTTCTAATTAGAGTACAACATTTATGAGTGGTAACCAATTAAGAAAACACCACAAAATATTTATGCTTCTATGAGAATTGGTTATATTCAAAGTAATTCATCTATGGGTGATAACCATTCAAGAAAACCTCACAAATCACATAAACTTTTATGAGAAGTGTTTCTAATCAGAGTGGTACATTTATGAGTGGTAACCAATCAAGGAAACACAACAAAGCATTTATACTTCTATGAGAAGTATTTATAATCAGAGTACTTCATTTATTGATGGTAACCAATCAAGAAAACACCACATAGCACTTATACTTCTATTAGAAGTGTTTATATCAGAGTACTTCATTTATGAGTGTTAACCAATCAAGGAAACACCACAAAGCATTTATGCTTCCTTGAGTAGTGTTTCTAATCAAAGTACTTCATTCATGGGTGATAATAATTCAAGAAAACACCACAAAGCACATATACATCTATGAGAAATGGTTCCAATCAGAGTACTTCTTTTATGGGTGGTAAGCAATCAAGAAAACACCACAAATCAGTTATGCATCTATGAGAAGTCTTTCTAATCAAAGTACTTCATTTATTGGTGATAACCATTCAAGAAAACACCACAAAGTACTTATATTTCTATGATAAGTGTTTCTATTCAGAGTACTACATTTATGAGTGGTAAACCAATAAAGAAAACACCATAAAGAATTTATGCTTCCATGAGAAGTGTTTGTAATCACAGTACTTCATTTATTAGTGACAACCATTCAAAAAAACACAACAAAGCACTTATACTTGTATGAGAAGTGTTTCTAATCAGAGTACTTCATTTATTAGTGATAACCAATCAAGAAAACACCACAAAACACTTATGCTTACATGAGAAGTGTTTCTAATCGTACTTTATTTATGAATGATAATAATTCAAGAAAATACCACAAAGCACTTATGCTTCCATGAGAAGTGTTTCTAGTAAGAGTTGTTCATTTATGGGTGATAACCAATCAAGAAAACACCACAAAGCTTTTATGCTTCTATGAGAAGTGTTTCTAATCAGAGTGTTACATTTAAGAGTGGTAAGTAATCAAGAAAACACCACAAAGCACATATACTTCTATGAGATGTGTTTCTAATTACAGTACAACATTTATGAGTGGTAACTAATCAAGAAATAACGCCACAAAGTATTTATGCTTCTACGAGAAGTGTTTCTATTCAAAGTAATTCATTTATGGGTGATAACCATTCAAGAAAACACCACAAAGCACTTATGCTTCTATGAGGAGTGTTTCTAATCATAGTTTTACATTTATGAGTGGTAACCAATCAAGAAAACACCACAAAGCACATATACTTCTATGAGATGTGTTTCTAATTACAGTACAACATTTATGATTGGCAACTAATCAAGAAATAACGCCACAAAATATTTATGCTTCTACGAGAAGTGTTTCTATTCAAAGTAATTCATTTATGGGTGATAACCATTCAAGAAAACACCACAAAGCACTTATGCTTCTATGAGAAGTGTTTCTAATCAGAGTGTTACATTTATGAGTGGTAACCAATCAAGAAAACACCACAAAGCACATATACTTTTATGAGATGTGTTTCTAATTAGAGTACAACATTTATGAGTGGTAACCAATTAAGAAAACACCACAAAATATTTATGCTTCTATGAGAATTGGTTATATTCAAAGTAATTCATCTATGGGTGATAACCATTCAAGAAAACCTCACAAATCACATATACTTTTATGAGAAGTGTTTCTAATCAGAGTGGTACATTTATGAGTGGTAACCAATCAAGGAAACACAACAAAGTATTTATACTTCTATGAGAAGTATTTATAATCAGAGTACTTCATTTATTGATGGTAACCAATCAAGAAAACACCACATAGCACTTATACTTCTATTAGAAGTGTTTATATTAGAGTACTTCATTTATGAGTGTTAACCAATCAAGGAAACACCACAAAGCATTTGAGCTTCCTTGAGTAGTGTTTCTAATCAAAGTACTTCATTCATGGGTGATAATAATTCAAGAAAACACCACAAAGCACATATACATCTATGAGAAATGGTTCCAATCAGAGTACTTCTTTTATGGGTGGTAAGCAATCAAGAAAACAACACAAATCAGTTATGCATCTATGAGAAGTGTTTCTAATCAAAGTACTTCATTTATTGGTGATAACCATTCAAGAAAACACCACAAAGTACTTATATTTCTATGATAAGTGTTTCTATTCAGAGTACTACATTTATGAGTGGTAAACCAATAAAGAAAACACCATAAAGAATTTATGCTTCCATGAGAAGTGTTTGTAATCACAGTACTTCATTTATTGGTGACAACCATTCAAAAAAACACAACAAAGCACTTATACTTGTATGAGAAGTGTTTCTAATCAGAGTACTTCATTTATTAGTGATAACCAATCAAGAAAACACCACAAAACACTTATGCTTACATGAGAAGTGTTTCTAATCGTACTTTATTTATGAGTGATAATAATTCAAGAAAATACCACAAAGCACTTATGCTTCCATGAGAAGTATTTCTAGTCAGAGTTGTTCATTTATGGGTGATAACCAATCAAGAAAACACCACAAAGCTTTTATGCTTATATGAGAAGTGTTTCTAATCAGAGTGTTACATTTATGAGTGGTAACCAATCAATAAAACACCACAAAGCACATATACTTCTATGAGATGTGTTTCTAATTAGAGTACAACATTTATGAGTGGTAACCAATTAAGAAAACACCACAAAATATTTATGCTTCTATGAGAATTGGTTCTATTCAAAGTAATTCATCTATGGGTGATAACCATTCAAGAAAACCTCACAAATCACATATACTTTTATGAGAAGTGTTTCTAATCACAGTGGTACATTTATGAGTGGTAACCAATCAAGGAAACACCACAAAGCATTTATACTTCTATGAGAAGTATTTATAATCAGAGTACTTCATTTATTGATGGTAACCAATCAAGAAAACACCACATAGCACTTATACTTCTATTAGAAGTGTTTATATCAGAGTACTTCATTTATGAGTGTTAACCAATCAAGGAAACACCACAAAGCATTTATGCTTCCTTGAGGAGTGTTTCTAATCAAAGTAGTTCATTCATGGGTGATAATAATTCAAGAAAACACCACAAAGCACATATACATCTATGAGAAATGGTTCCAATCAGAGTACTTCTTTTATGGGTGGTAAGCAATCAAGAAAACAACACAAATCAGTTATGCATCTATGAGAAGTGTTTCTAATCAAAGTACTTCATTTATTGGTGATAACCATTCAAGAAAACACCACAAAGTACTTATATTTCTATGATAAGTGTTTCTATTCAGAGTACTACATTTATGAGTGGTAAACCAATAAAGAAAACACCATAAAGAATTTATGCTTCCATGAGAAGTGTTTGTATTCACAGTACTTCATTTATTGGTGACAACCATTCAAAAAAACACAACAAAGCACTTATACTTGTATGAGAAGTGTTTCTAATCAGAGTACTTCATTTATTAGTGATAACCAATCAAGAAAACACCACAAAACACTTATGCTTACATGAGAAGTGTTTCTAATCGTACTTTATTTATGAGTGATAATAATTCAAGAAAATACCACAAAGCACTTATGCTTCCATGAGAAGTATTTCTAGTCAGAGTTGTTCATTTATGGGTGATAACCAATCAAGAAAACACCACAAAGCTTTTATGCTTATATGAGAAGTGTTTCTAATCAGAGTGTTACATTTATGAGTGGTAACCAATCAAGAAAACACCACAAAGCACATATACTTCTATGAGATGTGTTTCTAATTAGAGTACAACATTTATGAGTGGTAACCAATTAAGAAAACACCACAAAATATTTATGCTTCTATGAGAATTGGTTCTATTCAAAGTAATTCATCTATGGGTGATAACCATTCAAGAAAACCTCACAAATCACATATACTTTTATGAGAAGTGTTTCTAATCAGAGTGGTACATTTATGAGTGGTAACCAATCAAGGAAACACCACAAAGCATTTATACATCTATGAGAAGTATTTATAATCAGAGTACTTCATTTATTGATGGTAACCAATCATGAAAACACCACATAGCACTTATAATTCTATTAGAAGTGTTTATATCAGAGTACTTCATTTATGAGTGTTAACCAATCAAGGAAACACCACAAAGCATTTATGCTTCCTTGAGTAGTGTTTCTAATCAAAGTACTTCATTCATGGGTGATAATAATTCAAGAAAACACCACAAAGCACATATACATCTATGAGAAATGGTTCCAATCAGAGTACTTCTTTTATGGGTGGTAAGCAATCAAGAAAACACCACAAATCAGTTATGCATCTATGGGAAGTGTTTCTAATCAAAGTACTTCATTTATTGGTGATAACCATTCAAGAAAACACCACAAAGTACTTATATTTCTATGATAAGTGTTTCTATTCAGAGTACTACATTTATGAGTGGTAAACCAATAAAGAAAACACCATAAAGAATTTATGCTTCCATGAGAAGTGTTTGTAATCACAGTACTTCATTTATTGGTGACAACCATTCAAAAAAACACAACAAAGCACTTATACTTGTATGAGAAGTGTTTCTAATCAGAGTACTTCATTTATTAGTGATAACCAATCAAGAAAACACCACAAAACACTTATGCTTACATGAGAAGTGTTTCTAATCGTACTTTATTTATGAGTGATAATAATTCAAGAAAATACCACAAAGCACTTATGCTTCCATGAGAAGTATTTCAAGTCAGAGTTGTTAATTTATGGGTGATAACCAATCAAGAAAACACCACAAAGCTTTTATGCTTCTATGAGAAGTGTTTCTAATCAGATTGTTACATTTAAGACTGGTAACTAATCAAGAAAACACCACAAAGCACATTTACTTCTATGAGATGTGTTTCTAATTACAGTACAACATTTTTGAGTGGTAACTAATCAAGAAGTAACGCCACAAAATATTTATGCTTCTACGAGAAATGTTTCTATTCAAAGTAATTCATTTATGGGTGATAACCATTCAAGAAAACACCACAAAGCACTTATGCTTCTATGAGAAGTGTTTCTAATCAGAGTGTTACATTTATGAGTGGTAACCAATCAAGAAAACACCACAAAGCACATATACTTCTATGAGATGTGTTTCTAATTAGAGTACAACATTTATGAGTGGTAACCAATTAAGAAAACACCACAAAATATTTATGCTTCTATGAGAATTGTTTCTATTCAAAGTAATTCATCTATGGGTGATAACCATTCAAGAAAACCTCACAAATCACATATACTTTTATGAGAAGTGTTTCTAATCACAGTGGTACATTTATGAGTGGTAACCAATCAAGGAAACACCACAAAGCATTTATACTTCTATGAGAAGTATTTATAATCAGAGTACTTCATTTATTGATGGTAACCAATCAAGAAAACACCACATAGCACTTATACTTCTATTAGAAGTGTTTATATCAGAGTACTTCATTTATGAGTGTTAACCAATCAAGGAAACACCACAAAGCATTTGTGCTTCCTTGAGTAGTGTTTCTAATCAAAGTACTTCATTCATGGGTGATAATAATTCAAGAAAACACCACAAAGCACATATACATCTATGAGAAATGGTTCCAATCAGTGTACTTCTTTTATGGGTGGTAAGCAATCAAGAAAACAACACAAATCAGTTATGCATCTATGAGAAGTGTTTCTAATCAAAGTACTTCATTTATTGGTGATAAGCATTCAAGAAAACACCACAAAGTACTTATATTTCTATGATAAGTGTTTCTATTCAGAGTACTACATTTATGAGTGGTAAACCAATAAAGAAAACACCATAAAGAATTTATGCTTCCATGAGAAGTGTTTGTAATCACAGTACTTCATTTATTGGTGACAACCATTCAAAAAAACACAACAAAACACTTATACTTGTATGAGAAGTATTTCTAATCAGAGTACTTCATTTATTAGTGATAACCAATCAAGAAAACACCACAAAACACTTATGCTTACATGAGAAGTGTTTCTAATCGTATTTTATTTATGAGTGATAATAATTCAAGAAAATACCACAAAGCACTTATGCTTCCATGAGAAGTATTTCTAGTCAGAGTTGTTCATTTATGGATGATAACCAATCAAGAAAACACCACAAAGTTTTATGCTTCTATGAGAAGTGTTTCTAATCAGAGTGTTACATTTAAGAGTGGTAACTAATCAAGAAAACACCACAAAGCACATATACTTCTATGAGATGTGTTTCTAATTACAGTACAACATTTTTGAGTGGTAACTAATCAAGAAATAACGCCACAAAATATTTTTGATTCTACGAGAAATGTTTCTATTCAAAGTAATTCATTTATGGGTGATAACCATTCAAGAAAACACCACAAAGCACTTATGCTTCTATGAGAAGTGTTTCTAATCAGAGTGTTACATTTATGAGTGGTAACCAATCAAGAAAACACCACAAAGCACATATACTTCTATGAGATGTGTTTCTAATTACAGTACAACATTTATGATTGGCAACTAATCAAGAAATAACGCCACAAAATATTTATGCTTCTACGAGAAGTGTTTCTATTCAAAGTAATTTATTTATGGGTGATAACCATTCAAGAAAACACGACAAAGCACTTATGCTTCTATGAGAAGTGTTTCTAATCAGAGTGTTACATTTATGAGTGGTAACCAATCAAGAAAACACCACAAAGCACATATACTTCTATGAGATGTGTTTCTAATTAGAGTACAACATTTATGAGTGGTAACCAATTAAGAAAACACCACAAAATATTTATGCTTCTATGAGAATTGGTTATATTCAATGTAATTCATCTATGGGTGATAACCATTCAAGAAAACCTCACAAATCACATATACTTTTTTGAGAAGTGTTTCTAATCAGAGTGGTACATTTATGAGTGGTAACCAATCAAGGAAACACAACAAAGCATTTATACTTCTATGAGAAGTATTTATAATCAGAGTACTTCATTTATTGATGGTAACCAATCAAGAAAACACCACATAGCACTTATACTTCTATTAGAAGTGTTTATATCAGAGTACTTCATTTATGAGTGTTAACCAATCAAGGAAACACCACAAAGCATTTATGCTTCCTTGAGTAGTGTTTCTAATCAAAGTACTTCATTCATGGGTGATAATAATTCAAGAAAACACCACAAAGCACATATACATCTATGAGAAATGGTTCCAATCAGAGTACTTCTTTTATGGGTGGTAAGCAATCAAGAAAACACCACAAATCAGTTTTGCATCTATGAGAAGTATTTCTAATCAAAGTACTTCATTTATTGGTGATAACCATTCAAGAAAACACCACAAAGTACTTCTATTCTATGATAAGTGTTTCTATTCAGAGTACTACATTTATGAGTGGTAAACCAATAAAGAAAACACCATAAAGAATTTATGCTTCCATGAGAAGTGTTTGTAATCACAGTACTTCATTTATTGGTGACAACCATTCAAAAAAACACAACAAAGCACTTATACTTGTATGAGAAGTGTTTCTAATCAGAGTACTTCATTTATTAGTGATAACCAATCAAGAAAACACCACAAAACACTTATGCTTACATGAGAAGTGTTTCTAATCGTACTTTATTTATGAATGATAATAATTCAAGAAAATACCACAAAGCACTTATGCTTCCATGAGAAGTGTTTCTAGTAAGAGTTGTTCATTTATGGGTGATAACCAATCAAGAAAACACCACAAAGCTTTTATGCTTCTATGAGAAGTGTTTCTAATCAGAGTGTTACATTTAAGAGTGGTAAGTAATCAAGAAAACACCACAAAGCACATATACTTCTATGAGATGTGTTTCTAATTACAGTACAACATTTATGAGTGGTAACTAATCAAGAAATAACGCCACAAAGTATTTATGCTTCTACGAGAAGTGTTTCTATTCAAAGTAATTCATTTATGGGTGATAACCATTCAAGAAAACACCACAAAGCACTTATGCTTCTATGAGAAGTGTTTCTAATCAGAGTGTTACATTTATGAGTGGTAACCAATCAAGAAAACACCACAAAGCACATATACTTCTATGAGATGTGTTTCTAATTACAGTACAACATTTATGAGTGGCAACTAATCAAGAAATAACGCCACAAAATATTTATGCTTCTACGAGAAGTGTTTCTATTCAAAGTAATTCATTTATGGGTGATAACCATTCAAGAAAACACCACAAAGCACTTATGCTTCTATGAGAAGTGTTTCTAATCAGAGTGTTACATTTATGAGTGGTAACCAATCAAGAAAACACCACAAAGCACATATACTTCTATGAGATGTGTTTCTAATTAGAGTACAACATTTATGAGTGGTAACCAATTAAGAAAACACCACAAAGCACATATACATCTATGAGAAATGGTTCCAATCAGAGTACTTCTTTTATGGGTGGTAAGCAATCAAGAAAACACCACAAATCAGTTATGCATCTATGAGAAGTGTTTCTAATCAAAGTACTTCATTTATTGGTGATAACCATTCAAGAAAACACCACAAAGCACTTATGCTTCCATGAGAAGTGTTTGTAATCACAGTACTTCATTTATTAGTGACAACCATTCAAAAAAACACAACAAAGCACTTATACTTGTATGAGAAGTGTTTCTAATCAGAGTACTTCATTTATTAGTGATAACCAATCAAGAAAACACCACAAAACACTTATGCTTACATGAGAAGTGTTTCTAATCGTACTTTATTTATGAATGATAATAATTCAAGAAAATACCACAAAGCACTTATGCTTCCATGAGAAGTGTTTCTAGTAAGAGTTGTTCATTTATGGGTGATAACCAATCAAGAAAACACCACAAAACTTTTATGCTTCTATGAGAAGTGTTTATAATCAGAGTGTTACATTTAAGAGTGGTAAGTAATCAAGAAAACACCACAAAGCACATATACTTCTATGAGATGTGTTTCTAATTACAGTACAACATTTATGAGTGGTAACTAATCAAGAAATAACGCCACAAAGTATTTATGCTTCTACGAGAAGTGTTTCTATTCAAAGTAATTCATTTATGGGTGATAACCATTCAAGAAAACACCACAAAGCACTTATGCTTCTATGAGAAGTGTTTCTAATCAGAGTGTTACATTTATGAGTGGTAACCAATCAAGAAAACACCACAAAGCACATATACTTCTATGAGATGTGTTTCTAATTACAGTACAACATTTATGATTGGCAACTAATCAAGAAATAACGCCACAAAATATTTATGCTTCTACGAGAAGTGTTTCTATTCAAAGTAATTCATTTATGGGTGATAACCATTCAAGAAAACACCACAAAGCACTTATGCTTCTATGAGAAGTGTTTCTAATCAGAGTGTTACATTTATGAGTGGTAACCAATCAAGAAAACACCACAAAGCACATATACTTTTATGAGATGTGTTTCTAATTAGAGTACAACATTTATGAGTGGTAACCAATTAAGAAAACACCACAAAATATTTATGCTTCTATGAGAATTGGTTATATTCAAAGTAATTCATCTATGGGTGATAACCATTCAAGAAAACCTCACAAATCACATATACTTTTATGAGAAGTGTTTCTAATCAGAGTGGTACATTTATGAGTGGTAACCAATCAAGGAAACACCACAAAGCATTTATACTTCTATGAGAAGTATTTATAATCAGAGTACTTCATTTATTGATGGTAACCAATCATGAAAACACCACATAGCACTTATACTTCTATTAGAAGTGTTTATATCAGAGTACTTCATTTATGAGTGTTAACCAATCAAGGAAACACCACAAAGCATTTATGCTTCCTTGAGTAGTGTTTCTAATCAAAGTACTTCATTCATGGGTGATAATAATTCAAGAAAACACCACAAAGCACATATACATCTATGAGAAATGGTTCCAATCAGAGTACTTCTTTTATGGGTGGTAAGCAATCAAGAAAACACCACAAATCAGTTATGCATCTATGGGAAGTGTTTCTAATCAAAGTACTTCATTTATTGGTGATAACCATTCAAGAAAACACCACAAAGTACTTATATTTCTATGATAAGTGTTTCTATTCAGAGTACTACATTTATGAGTGGTAAACCAATAAAGAAAACACCATAAAGAATTTATGCTTCCATGAGAAGTGTTTGTAATCACAGTACTTCATTTATTGGTGACAACCATTCAAAAAAACACAACAAAGCACTTATACTTGTATGAGAAGTGTTTCTAATCAGAGTACTTCATTTATTAGTGATAACCAATCAAGAAAACACCACAAAACACTTATGCTTACATGAGAAGTGTTTCTAATCGTACTTTATTTATGAGTGATAATAATTCAAGAAAATACCACAAAGCACTTATGCTTCCATGAGAAGTATTTCTAGTCAGAGTTGTTAATTTATGGGTGATAACCAATCAAGAAAACACCACAAAGCTTTTATGCTTCTATGAGAAGTGTTTCTAATCAGATTGTTACATTTAAGACTGGTAACTAATCAAGAAAACACCACAAAGCACATTTACTTCTATGAGATGTGTTTCTAATTACAGTACAACATTTTTGAGTGGTAACTAATCAAGAAGTAACGCCACAAAATATTTATGCTTCTACGAGAAATGTTTCTATTCAAAGTAATTCATTTATGGGTGATAACCATTCAAGAAAACACCACAAAGCACTTATGCTTCTATGAGAAGTGTTTCTAATCAGAGTGTTACATTTATGAGTGGTAACCAATCAAGAAAACACCACAAAGCACATATACTTCTATGAGATGTGTTTCTAATTAGAGTACAACATTTATGAGTGGTAACCAATTAAGAAAACACCACAAAATATTTATGCTTCTATGAGAATTGTTTCTATTCAAAGTAATTCATCTATGGGTGATAACCATTCAAGAAAACCTCACAAATCACATATACTTTTATGAGAAGTGTTTCTAATCAGAGTGGTACATTTATGAGTGGTAACCAATCAAGGAAACACCACAAAGCATTTATACTTCTATGAGAAGTATTTATAATCAGAGTACTTCATTTATTGATGGTAACCAATCAAGAAAACACCACATAGCACTTATACTTCTATTAGAAGTGTTTATATCAGAGTACTTCATTTATGAGTGTTAACCAATCAAGGAAACACCACAAAGCATTTGTGCTTCCTTGAGTAGTGTTCCTAATCAAAGTACTTCATTCATGGGTGATAATAATTCAAGAAAACACCACAAAGCACATATACATCTATGAAAAATGGTTCCAATCAGTGTACTTCTTTTATGGGTGGTAAGCAATCAAGAAAACACCACAAATCAGTTATGCATCTATGAGAAGTGTTTCTAATCAAAGTACTTCATTTATTGGTGATAACCATTCAAGAAAACACCACAAAGTACTTATATTTCTATGATAAGTGTTTCTATTCAGAGTACTACATTTATGAGTGGTAAACCAATAAAGAAAACACCATAAAGAATTTATGCTTCCATGAGAAGTGTTTGTAATCACAGTACTTCATTTATTGGTGACAACCATTCAAAAAAACACAACAAAGCACTTATACTTGTTTGAGAAGTGTTTCTAATCAGAGTACTTCATTTATTAGTGATAACCAATCAAGAAAACACCACAAAACACTTATGCTTACATGAGAAGTGTTTCTAATCGTACTTTATTTATGAGTGATAATAATTCAAGAAAATACCACAAAGCACTTATGCTTCCATGAGAAGTATTTCTAGTCAGAGTTGTTCATTTATGGGTGATAACCAATCAAGCATTTATGGGTGATAACCAATCAAGAAAACACCACAAAGCTTTTATGCTTCTATGAGAAGTATTTCTAATCAGAGTGTTACATTTAAGAGTGGTAACTAATCAAGAAAACACCACAAACCACATATACTTCTATGAGATGTGTTTCTAATTAGAGTACAACATTTATGAGTGGTAACCAATTAAGAAAACACCACAAAATATTTATGCTTCTATGAGAATTGTTTCTATTCAAAGTAATTCATCTATGGGTGATAACCATTCAAGAAAACCTCACAAATCACATATACTTTTATGAGAAGTGTTTCTAATCAGAGTGGTACATTTATGAGTGGTAACCAATCAAGGAAACACCACAAAGCATTTATACTTCTATGAGAAGTATTTATGATCAGAGTACTTCATTTATTGATGGTAACCAATCAAGAAAACACCACATAGCACTTATACTTCTATTAGAAGTGTTTATATCAGAGTACTTCATTTATGAGTGTTAACTAATCAAGGAAACACCACAAAGCATTTGTGCTTCCTTGAGTTGTGTTTCTAATCAAAGTACTTCATTCATGGGTGATAATAATTCAAGAAAACACCACAAAGCACATATACATCTATGAGAAATGGTTCCAATCAGTGTACTTCTTTTATGGGTGGTAAGCAATCAAGAAAACACCACAAATCAGTTATGCATCTATGAGAAGTGTTTCTAATCAAAGTACTTCATTTATTGGTGATAACCATTCAAGAAAACACCACAAAGTACTTATATTTCTATGATAAGTGTTTCTATTCAGAGTACTACATTTATGAGTGGTAAACCAATAAAGAAAACACCATAAAGAATTTATGCTTCCATGAGAAGTGTTTGTAATCACAGTACTTCATTTATTGGTGACAACCATTCAAAAAAACACAACAAAGCACTTATACTTGTATGAGAAGTGTTTCTAATCAGAGTACTTCATTTATTAGTGATAACCAATCAAGAAAACACCACAAAACACTTATGCTTACATGAGAAGTGTTTCTAATCGTACTTTATTTATGAGTGATAATAATTCAAGAAAATACCACAAAGCACTTATGCTTCCATGAGAAGTATTTCTAGTCAGAGTTGTTCATTTATGGGTGATACCCAATCAAGAAAACACCACAAAGCTTTTATGCTTCTATGAGAAGTGTTTCTAATCAGAGTGTTACATTTAAGAGTGGTAACTAATCAAGAAAACATCACAAAGCACATATACTTCTATGAGATGTGTTTCTAATTACAGTACAACATTTTTGAGTGGTAACTAATCAAGAAATAACGCCACAAAATATTTTTGCTTCTACGAGAAATGTTTCTATTCAAAGTAATTCATTTAAGGGTGATAACCATTCAAGAAAACACCACAAAGTACTTATGCTTCTATGAGAAGTGTTTCTAATCAGAGTGTTACATTTATGAGTGGTAACCAATCAAGAAAACACCACAAAGCACATATACTTCTATGAGATGTGTTTCTAATTAGAGTACAACATTTATGAATGGTAACCAATTAAGAAAACACCACAAAATATTTACGCTTCTTTGAGAATTGTTTCTAATCAAAGTAATTCATCTATGGGTGATAACCATTCAAGAAAACCTCACAAATCACATATACTTTTATGAGAAGTGTTTCTAATCAGAGTGGTACATTTATGAGTGGTAACCAATCAAGGAAACACCACAAAGCATTTATACTTCTATGAGAAGTATTTATAATCAGAGTACTTCATTTATTGATGGTAACCAATCAAGAAAACACCACATAGCACTTATACTTCTATTAGAAGTGTTTATATCAGAGTACTTCATTTATGAGTGTTAACCAATCAAGGAAACACCACAAAGCATTTGTGCTTCCTTGAGTAGTGTTTCTAATCAAAGTACTTCATTCATGGGTGATAATAATTCAAGAAAACACCACAAAACACATATACATCTATGAGAAATGGTTCCAATCAGTGTACTTCTTTTATGGGTGGTAAGCAATCAAGAAAACACCACAAATCAGTTATGCATCTATGAGAAATGTTTCTAATCAAAGTACTTCATTTATTGGTGATAACCATTCAAAAAAACACCACAAAGTACTTATATTTCTATGATAAGTGTTTCTATTCAGAGTACTACATTTATGAGTGGTAAACCAATAAAGAAAACACCATAAAGAATTTATGCTTCCATGAGAAGTGTTTGTAATCACAGTACTTCATTTATTGGTGACAACCATTCAAAAAAACACAACAAAGCACTTATACTTGTATGAGAAGTGTTTCTAATCAGAGTACTTCATTTATTAGTGATAACCAATCAAGAAAACACCACAAAACACTTATGCTTACATGAGAAGTGTTTCTAATCGTACTTTATTTATGAGTGATAATAATTCAAGAAAATACCACAAAGCACTTATGCTTCCATGAGAAGTATTTCTAGTCAGAGTTGTTCATTTATGGGTGATACCCAATCAAGAAAACACCACAAAGCTTTTATGCTTCTATGAGAAGTGTTTCTAATCAGAGTGTTACATTTAAGAGTGGTAACTAATCAAGAAAACACCACAAAGCACATATACTTCTATGAGATGTGTTTCTAATTACAGTACAACATTTTTGAGTGGTAACTAATCAAGAAATAACGCCACAAAATATTTATGCTTCTACGAGAAATGTTTCTATTCAAAGTAATTCATTTATGGGTGATAACCATTCAAGAAAACACCACAAAGCACTTATGCTTCTATGAGAAGTGTTTCTAATCAGAGTGTTACATTTATGAGTGGTAACCAATCAAGAAAACACCACAAAGCACATATACTTCTATGAGATGTGTTTCTAATTAGAGTACAACATTTATGAGTGGTAACCAATTAAGAAAACACCACAAAATATTTATGCTTCTATGAGAATTGTTTCTATTCAAAGTAATTCATCTATGGGTGATAACCATTCAAGAAAACCTCACAAATCACATATACTTTTATGAGAAGTGTTTCTAATCAGAGTGGTACATTTATGAGTGGTAACCAATCAAGGAAACACCACAAAGCATTTATACTTCTATGAGAAGTATTTATAATCAGAGTACTTCATTTATTGATGGTAACCAATCAAGAAAACACCACATAGCACTTATACTTCTATTAGAAGTGTTTATATCAGAGTACTTCATTTATGAGTGTTAACCAATCAAGGAAACACCACAAAGCATTTGTGCTTCCTTGAGTAGTGTTTCTAATCAAAGTACTTCATTCATGGGTGATAATAATTCAAGAAAACACCACAAAGCACATATACATCTATGAGAAATGGTTCCAATCAGTGTACTTCTTTTATGGGTGGTAAGCAATCAAGAAAACACCACAAATCAGTTATGCATCTATGAGAAGTGTTTCTAATCAAAGCACTTCATTTATTGGTGATAACCATTCAAGAAAACACCACAAAGTACTTATATTTCTATGATAAGTGTTTCTATTCAGAGTACTACATTTATGAGTGGTAAACCAATAAAGAAAACACCATAAAGAATTTATGCTTCCATGAGAAGTGTTTGTAATCACAGTACTTCATTTATTGGTGACAACCATTCAAAAAAACACAACAAAGCACTTATACTTGTATGAGAAGTGTTTCTAATCAGAGTACTTCATTTATTAGTGATAACCAATCAAGAAAACACCACAAAACACTTATGCTTACATGAGAAGTGTTTCTAATCGTACTTTATTTATGAGTGATAATAATTCAAGAAAATACCACAAAGCACTTATGCTTCCATGAGAAGTATTTCTAGTCAGAGTTGTTCATTTATGGGTGATACCCAATCAAGAAAACACCACAAAGCTTTTATGCTTCTATGAGAAGTGTTTCTAATCAGAGTGTTACATTTAAGAGTGGTAACTAATCAAGAAAACACCACAAAGCACATATACTTCTATGAGATGTGTTTCTAATTACAGTACAACATTTTTGAGTGGTAACTAATCAAGAAATAACGCCACAAAATATTTATGCTTCTACGAGAAATGTTTCTATTCAAAGTAATTCATTTATGGGTGATAACCATTCAAGAAAACACCACAAAGCACTTATGCTTCTATGAGAAGTGTTTCTAATCAGAGTGTTACATTTATGAGTGGTAACCAATCAAGAAAACACCACAAAGCACATATACTTCTATGAGATGTGTTTCTAATTAGAGTACAACATTTATGAGTGGTAACCAATTAAGAAAACACCACAAAATATTTATGCTTCTATGAGAATTGTTTCTATTCAAAGTAATTCATCTATGGGTGATAACCATTCAAGAAAACCTCACAAATCACATATACTTTTATGAGAAGTGTTTCTAATCAGAGTGGTACATTTATGAGTGGTAACCAATCAAGGAAACACCACAAAGCATTTATACTTCTATGAGAAGTATTTATAATCAGAGTACTTCATTTATTGATGGTAACCAATCAAGAAAACACCACATAGCACTTATACTTCTATTAGAAGTGTTTATATCAGAGTACTTTATTTATGAGTGTTAACCAATCAAGGAAACACCACAAAGCATTTGTGCTTCCTTGAGTAGTGTTTCTAATCAAAGTACTTCATTCATGGGTGATAATAATTCAAGAAAACACCACAAAGCACATATACATCTATGAAAAATGGTTCCAATCAGTGTACTTCTTTTATGGGTGGTAAGCAATCAAGAAAACACCACAAATCAGTTATGCATCTATGAGAAGTGTTTCTAATCAAAGTACTTCATTTATTGGTGATAACCATTCAAGAAAACACCACAAAGTACTTATATTTCTATGATAAGTGTTTCTATTCAGAGTACTACATTTATGAGTGGTAAACCAATAAAGAAAACACCATAAAGAATTTATGCTTCCATGAGAAGTGTTTGTAATCACAGTACTTCATTTATTGGTGACAACCATTCAAAAAAACACAACAAAGCACTTATACTTGTTTGAGAAGTGTTTCTAATCAGAGTACTTCATTTATTAGTGATAACCAATCAAGAAAACACCACAAAACACTTATGCTTACATGAGAAGTGTTTCTAATCGTACTTTATTTATGAGTGATAATAATTCAAGAAAATACCACAAAGCACTTATGCTTCCATGAGAAGTATTTCTAGTCAGAGTTGTTCATTTATGGGTGATAACCAATCAAGCATTTATGGGTGATAACCAATCAAGAAAACACCACAAAGCTTTTATGCTTCTATGAGAAGTATTTCTAATCAGAGTGTTACATTTAAGAGTGGTAACTAATCAAGAAAACACCACAAAGCACATATACTTCTATGAGATGTGTTTCTAATTAGAGTACAACATTTATGAGTGGTAACCAATTAAGAAAACACCACAAAATATTTATGCTTCTATGAGAATTGTTTCTATTCAAAGTAATTCATCTATGGGTGATAACCATTCAAGAAAACCTCACAAATCACATATACTTTTATGAGAAGTGTTTCTAATCAGAGTGGTACATTTATGAGTGGTAACCAATCAAGGAAACACCACAAAGCATTTATACTTCTATGAGAAGTATTTATGATCAGAGTACTTCATTTATTGATGGTAACCAATCAAGAAAACACCACATAGCACTTATACTTCTATTAGAAGTGTTTATATCAGAGTACTTCATTTATGAGTGTTAACTAATCAAGGAAACACCACAAAGCATTTGTGCTTCCTTGAGTTGTGTTTCTAATCAAAGTACTTCATTCATGGGTGATAATAATTCAAGAAAACACCACAAAGCACATATACATCTATGAGAAATGGTTCCAATCAGTGTACTTCTTTTATGGGTGGTAAGCAATCAAGAAAACACCACAAATCAGTTATGCATCTATGAGAAGTGTTTCTAATCAAAGTACTTCATTTATTGGTGATAACCATTCAAGAAAACACCACAAAGTACTTATATTTCTATGATAAGTGTTTCTATTCAGAGTACTACATTTATGAGTGGTAAACCAATAAAGAAAACACCATAAAGAATTTATGCTTCCATGAGAAGTGTTTGTAATCACAGTACTTCATTTATTGGTGACAACCATTCAAAAAAACACAACAAAGCACTTATACTTGTATGAGAAGTGTTTCTAATCAGAGTACTTCATTTATTAGTGATAACCAATCAAGAAAACACCACAAAACACTTATGCTTACATGAGAAGTGTTTCTAATCGTACTTTATTTATGAGTGATAATAATTCAAGAAAATACCACAAAGCACTTATGCTTCCATGAGAAGTATTTCTAGTCAGAGTTGTTCATTTATGGGTGATACCCAATCAAGAAAACACCACAAAGCTTTTATGCTTCTATGAGAAGTGTTTCTAATCAGAGTGTTACATTTAAGAGTGGTAACTAATCAAGAAAACACCACAAAGCACATATACTTCTATGAGATGTGTTTCTAATTACAGTACAACATTTTTGAGTGGTAACTAATCAAGAAATAACGCCACAAAATATTTTTGCTTCTACGAGAAATGTTTCTATTCAAAGTAATTCATTTAAGGGTGATAACCATTCAAGAAAACACCACAAAGTACTTATGCTTCTATGAGAAGTGTTTCTAATCAGAGTGTTACATTTATGAGTGGTAACCAATCAAGAAAACACCACAAAGCACATATACTTCTATGAGATGTGTTTCTAATTAGAGTACAACATTTATGAATGGTAACCAATTAAGAAAACACCACAAAATATTTACGCTTCTTTGAGAATTGTTTCTAATCAAAGTAATTCATCTATGGGTGATAACCATTCAAGAAAACCTCACAAATCACATATACTTTTATGAGAAGTGTTTCTAATCAGAGTGGTACATTTATGAGTGGTAACCAATCAAGGAAACACCACAAAGCATTTATACTTCTATGAGAAGTATTTATAATCAGAGTACTTCATTTATTGATGGTAACCAATCAAGAAAACACCACATAGCACTTATACTTCTATTAGAAGTGTTTATATCAGAGTACTTCATTTATGAGTGTTAACCAATCAAGGAAACACCACAAAGCATTTGTGCTTCCTTGAGTAGTGTTTCTAATCAAAGTACTTCATTCATGGGTGATAATAATTCAAGAAAACACCACAAAACACATATACATCTATGAGAAATGGTTCCAATCAGTGTACTTCTTTTATGGGTGGTAAGCAATCAAGAAAACACCACAAATCAGTTATGCATCTATGAGAAATGTTTCTAATCAAAGTACTTCATTTATTGGTGATAACCATTCAAAAAAACACCACAAAGTACTTATATTTCTATGATAAGTGTTTCTATTCAGAGTACTACATTTATGAGTGGTAAACCAATAAAGAAAACACCATAAAGAATTTATGCTTCCATGAGAAGTGTTTGTAATCACAGTACTTCATTTATTGGTGACAACCATTCAAAAAAACACAACAAAGCACTTATACTTGTATGAGAAGTGTTTCTAATCAGAGTACTTCATTTATTAGTGATAACCAATCAAGAAAACACCACAAAACACTTATGCTTACATGAGAAGTGTTTCTAATCGTACTTTATTTATGAGTGATAATAATTCAAGAAAATACCACAAAGCACTTATGCTTCCATGAGAAGTATTTCTAGTCAGAGTTGTTCATTTATGGGTGATACCCAATCAAGAAAACACCACAAAGCTTTTATGCTTCTATGAGAAGTGTTTCTAATCAGAGTGTTACATTTAAGAGTGGTAACTAATCAAGAAAACACCACAAAGCACATATACTTCTATGAGATGTGTTTCTAATTACAGTACAACATTTTTGAGTGGTAACTAATCAAGAAATAACGCCACAAAATATTTATGCTTCTACGAGAAATGTTTCTATTCAAAGTAATTCATTTATGGGTGATAACCATTCAAGAAAACACCACAAAGCACTTATGCTTCTATGAGAAGTGTTTCTAATCAGAGTGTTACATTTATGAGTGGTAACCAATCAAGAAAACACCACAAAGCACATATACTTCTATGAGATGTGTTTCTAATTAGAGTACAACATTTATGAGTGGTAACCAATTAAGAAAACACCACAAAATATTTATGCTTCTATGAGAATTGTTTCTATTCAAAGTAATTCATCTATGGGTGATAACCATTCAAGAAAACCTCACAAATCACATATACTTTTATGAGAAGTGTTTCTAATCAGAGTGGTACATTTATGAGTGGTAACCAATCAAGGAAACACCACAAAGCATTTATACTTCTATGAGAAGTATTTATAATCAGAGTACTTCATTTATTGATGGTAACCAATCAAGAAAACACCACATAGCACTTATACTTCTATTAGAAGTGTTTATATCAGAGTACTTCATTTATGAGTGTTAACCAATCAAGGAAACACCACAAAGCATTTGTGCTTCCTTGAGTAGTGTTTCTAATCAAAGTACTTCATTCATGGGTGATAATAATTCAAGAAAACACCACAAAGCACATATACATCTATGAGAAATGGTTCCAATCAGTGTACTTCTTTTATGGGTGGTAAGCAATCAAGAAAACACCACAAATCAGTTATGCATCTATGAGAAGTGTTTCTAATCAAAGCACTTCATTTATTGGTGATAACCATTCAAGAAAACACCACAAAGTACTTATATTTCTATGATAAGTGTTTCTATTCAGAGTACTACATTTATGAGTGGTAAACCAATAAAGAAAACACCATAAAGAATTTATGCTTCCATGAGAAGTGTTTGTAATCACAGTACTTCATTTATTGGTGACAACCATTCAAAAAAACACAACAAAGCACTTATACTTGTATGAGAAGTGTTTCTAATCAGAGTACTTCATTTATTAGTGATAACCAATCAAGAAAACACCACAAAACACTTATGCTTACATGAGAAGTGTTTCTAATCGTACTTTATTTATGAGTGATAATAATTCAAGAAAATACCACAAAGCACTTATGCTTCCATGAGAAGTATTTCTAGTCAGAGTTGTTCATTTATGGGTGATACCCAATCAAGAAAACACCACAAAGCTTTTATGCTTCTATGAGAAGTGTTTCTAATCAGAGTGTTACATTTAAGAGTGGTAACTAATCAAGAAAACACCACAAAGCACATATACTTCTATGAGATGTGTTTCTAATTACAGTACAACATTTTTGAGTGGTAACTAATCAAGAAATAACGCCACAAAATATTTATGCTTCTACGAGAAATGTTTCTATTCAAAGTAATTCATTTATGGGTGATAACCATTCAAGAAAACACCACAAAGCACTTATGCTTCTATGAGAAGTGTTTCTAATCAGAGTGTTACATTTATGAGTGGTAACCAATCAAGAAAACACCACAAAGCACATATACTTCTATGAGATGTGTTTCTAATTAGAGTACAACATTTATGAGTGGTAACCAATTAAGAAAACACCACAAAATATTTATGCTTCTATGAGAATTGTTTCTATTCAAAGTAATTCATCTATGGGTGATAACCATTCAAGAAAACCTCACAAATCACATATACTTTTATGAGAAGTGTTTCTAATCAGAGTGGTACATTTATGAGTGGTAACCAATCAAGGAAACACCACAAAGCATTTATACTTCTATGAGAAGTATTTATAATCAGAGTACTTCATTTATTGATGGTAACCAATCAAGAAAACACCACATAGCACTTATACTTCTATTAGAAGTGTTTATATCAGAGTACTTCATTTATGAGTGTTAACCAATCAAGGAAACACCACAAAGCATTTGTGCTTCCTTGAGTAGTGTTTCTAATCAAAGTACTTCATTCATGGGTGATAATAATTCAAGAAAACACCACAAAGCACATATACATCTATGAGAAATGGTTCCAATCAGTGTACTTCTTTTATGGGTGGTAAGCAATCAAGAAAACACCACAAATCAGTTATGCATCTATGAGAAGTGTTTCTAATCAAAGCACTTCATTTATTGGTCATAACCATTCAAGAAAACACCACAAAGTACTTATATTTCTATGATAAGTGTTTCTATTCAGAGTACTACATTTATGAGTGGTAAACCAATAAAGAAAACACCATAAAGAATTTATGCTTCCATGAGAAGTGTTTGTAATCACAGTACTTCATTTATTGGTGACAACCATTCAAAAAAACACAACAAAGCACTTATACTTGTATGAGAAGTGTTTCTAATCAGAGTACTTCATTTATTAGTGATAACCAATCAAGAAAACACCACAAAACACTTATGCTTACATGAGAAGTGTTTCTAATCGTACTTTATTTATGAGTGATAATAATTCAAGAAAATACCACAAAGCACTTATGCTTCCATGAGAAGTATTTCTAGTCAGAGTTGTTCATTTATGGGTGATACCCAATCAAGAAAACACCACAAAGCTTTTATGCTTCTATGAGAAGTGTTTCTAATCAGAGTGTTACATTTAAGAGTGGTAACTAATCAAGAAAACACCACAAAGCACATATACTTCTATGAGATGTGTTTCTAATTACAGTACAACATTTTTGAGTGGTAACTAATCAAGAAATAACGCCACAAAATATTTATGCTTCTACGAGAAATGTTTCTATTCAAAGTAATTCATTTATGGGTGATAACCATTCAAGAAAACACCACAAAGCACTTATGCTTCTATGAGAAGTGTTTCTAATCAGAGTGTTACATTTATGAGTGGTAACCAATCAAGAAAACACCACAAAGCACATATACTTCTATGAGATGTGTTTCTAATTAGAGTACAACATTTATGAGTGGTAACCAATTAAGAAAACACCACAAAATATTTATGCTTCTATGAGAATTGTTTCTATTCAAAGTAATTCATCTATGGGTGATAACCATTCAAGAAAACCTCACAAATCACATATACTTTTATGAGAAGTGTTTCTAATCAGAGTGGTACATTTATGAGTGGTAACCAATCAAGGAAACACCACAAAGCATTTATACTTCTATGAGAAGTATTTATAATCAGAGTACTTCATTTATTGATGGTAACCAATCAAGAAAACACCACATAGCACTTATACTTCTATTAGAAGTGTTTATATCAGAGTACTTCATTTATGAGTGTTAACCAATCAAGGAAACACCACAAAGCATTTGTGCTTCCTTGAGTAGTGTTTCTAATCAAAGTACTTCATTCATGGGTGATAATAATTCAAGAAAACACCACAAAGCACATATACATCTATGAGAAATGGTTCCAATCAGTGTACTTCTTTTATGGGTGGTAAGCAATCAAGAAAACACCACAAATCAGTTATGCATCTATGAGAAGTGTTTCTAATCAAAGCACTTCATTTATTGGTGATAACCATTCAAGAAAACACCACAAAGTACTTATATTTCTATGATAAGTGTTTCTATTCAGAGTACTACATTTATGAGTGGTAAACCAATAAAGAAAACACCATAAAGAATTTATGCTTCCATGAGAAGTGTTTGTAATCACAGTACTTCATTTATTGGTGACAACCATTCAAAAAAACACAACAAAGCACTTATACTTGTATGAGAAGTGTTTCTAATCAGAGTACTTCATTTATTAGTGATAACCAATCAAGAAAACACCACAAAACACTTATGCTTACATGAGAAGTGTTTCTAATCGTACTTTATTTATGAGTGATAATAATTCAAGAAAATACCACAAAGCACTTATGCTTCCATGAGAAGTATTTCTAGTCAGAGTTGTTCATTTATGGGTGATACCCAATCAAGAAAACACCACAAAGCTTTTATGCTTCTATGAGAAGTGTTTCTAATCAGAGTGTTACATTTAAGAGTGGTAACTAATCAAGAAAACACCACAAAGCACATATACTTCTATGAGATGTGTTTCTAATTACAGTACAACATTTTTGAGTGGTAACTAATCAAGAAATAACGCCACAAAATATTTATGCTTCTACGAGAAATGTTTCTATTCAAAGTAATTCATTTATGGGTGATAACCATTCAAGAAAACACCACAAAGCACTTATGCTTCTATGAGAAGTGTTTCTAATCAGAGTGTTACATTTATGAGTGGTAACCAATCAAGAAAACACCACAAAGCACATATACTTCTATGAGATGTGTTTCTAATTAGAGTACAACATTTATGAGTGGTAACCAATTAAGAAAACACCACAAAATATTTATGCTTCTATGAGAATTGTTTCTATTCAAAGTAATTCATCTATGGGTGATAACCATTCAAGAAAACCTCACAAATCACATATACTTTTATGAGAAGTGTTTCTAATCAGAGTGGTACATTTATGAGTGGTAACCAATCAAGGAAACACCACAAAGCATTTATACTTCTATGAGAAGTATTTATAATCAGAGTACTTCATTTATTGATGGTAACCAATCAAGAAAACACCACATAGCACTTATACTTCTATTAGAAGTGTTTATATCAGAGTACTTCATTTATGAGTGTTAACCAATCAAGGAAACACCACAAAGCATTTGTGCTTCCTTGAGTAGTGTTTCTAATCAAAGTACTTCATTCATGGGTGATAATAATTCAAGAAAACACCACAAAGCACATATACATCTATGAGAAATGGTTCCAATCAGTGTACTTCTTTTATGGGTGGTAAGCAATCAAGAAAACACCACAAATCAGTTATGCATCTATGAGAAGTGTTTCTAATCAAAGCACTTCATTTATTGGTGATAACCATTCAAGAAAACACCACAAAGTACTTATATTTCTATGATAAGTGTTTCTATTCAGAGTACTACATTTATGAGTGGTAAACCAATAAAGAAAACACCATAAAGAATTTATGCTTCCATGAGAAGTGTTTGTAATCACAGTACTTCATTTATTGGTGACAACCATTCAAAAAAACACAACAAAGCACTTATACTTGTATGAGAAGTGTTTCTAATCAGAGTACTTCATTTATTAGTGATAACCAATCAAGAAAACACCACAAAACACTTATGCTTACATGAGAAGTGTTTCTAATCGTACTTTATTTATGAGTGATAATAATTCAAGAAAATACCACAAAGCACTTATGCTTCCATGAGAAGTATTTCTAGTCAGAGTTGTTCATTTATGGGTGATACCCAATCAAGAAAACACCACAAAGCTTTTATGCTTCTATGAGAAGTGTTTCTAATCAGAGTGTTACATTTAAGAGTGGTAACTAATCAAGAAAACACCACAAAGCACATATACTTCTATGAGATGTGTTTCTAATTACAGTACAACATTTTTGAGTGGTAACTAATCAAGAAATAACGCCACAAAATATTTATGCTTCTACGAGAAATGTTTCTATTCAAAGTAATTCATTTATGGGTGATAACCATTCAAGAAAACACCACAAAGCACTTATGCTTCTATGAGAAGTGTTTCTAATCAGAGTGTTACATTTATGAGTGGTAACCAATCAAGAAAACACCACAAAGCACATATACTTCTATGAGATGTGTTTCTAATTAGAGTACAACATTTATGAGTGGTAACCAATTAAGAAAACACCACAAAATATTTATGCTTCTATGAGAATTGTTTCTATTCAAAGTAATTCATCTATGGGTGATAACCATTCAAGAAAACCTCACAAATCACATATACTTTTATGAGAAGTGTTTCTAATCAGAGTGGTACATTTATGAGTGGTAACCAATCAAGGAAACACCACAAAGCATTTATACTTCTATGAGAAGTATATTTATAATCAGAGTACTTCATTTATTGATGGTAACCAATCAAGAAAACACCACATAGCACTTATACTTCTATTAGAAGTGTTTATATCAGAGTACTTCATTTATGAGTGTTAACCAATCAAGGAAACACCACAAAGCATTTGTGCTTCCTTGAGTAGTGTTTCTCATCAAAGTACTTCATTCATGGGTGATAATAATTCAAGAAAACACCACAAAGCACATATACATCTATGAGAAATGGTTCCAATCAGTGTACTTCTTTTATGGGTGGTAAGCAATCAAGAAAACACCACAAATCAGTTATGCATCTATGAGAAGTGTTTCTAATCAAAGTACTTCATTTATTGGTGATAACCATTCAAGAAAACACCACAAAGTACTTATATTTCTATGATAAGTGTTTCTATTCAGAGTACTACATTTATGAGTGGTAAACCAATAAAGAAAACACCATAAAGAATTTATGCTTCCATGAGAAGTGTTTGTAATCACAGTACTTCATTTATTGGTGACAACCATTCAAAAAAACACAACAAAGCACTTATACTTGTATGAGAAGTGTTTCTAATCAGAGTACTTCATTTATTAGTGATAACCAATCAAGAAAACACCACAAAACACTTATGCTTACATGAGAAGTGTTTCTAATCGTACTTTATTTATGAGTGATAATAATTCAAGAAAATACCACAAAGCACTTATGCTTCCATGAGAAGTATTTCTAGTCAGAGTTGTTCATTTATGGGTGATACCCAATCAAGAAAACACCACAAAGCTTTTATGCTTCTATGAGAAGTGTTTCTAATCAGAGTGTTACATTTAAGAGTGGTAACTAATCAAGAAAACACCACAAAGCACATATACTTCTATGAGATGTGTTTCTAATTACAGTACAACATTTTTGAGTGGTAACTAATCAAGAAATAACGCCACAAAATATTTATGCTTCTACGAGAAATGTTTCTATTCAAAGTAATTCATTTATGGGTGATAACCATTCAAGAAAACACCACAAAGCACTTATGCTTCTATGAGAAGTGTTTCTAATCAGAGTGTTACATTTATGAGTGGTAACCAATCAAGAAAACACCACAAAGCACATGTACTTCTATGAGATGTGTTTCTAATTAGAGTACAACATTTATGAGTGGTAACCAATTAAGAAAACACCACAAAATATTTATGCTTCTATGAGAATTGTTTCTATTCAAAGTAATTCATCTATGGGTGATAACCATTCAAGAAAACCTCACAAATCACATATACTTTTATGAGAAGTGTTTCTAATCAGAGTGGTACATTTATGAGTGGTAACCAATCAAGGAAACACCACAAAGCATTTATACTTCTATGAGAAGTATTTATAATCAGAGTACTTCATTTATTGATGGTAACCAATCAAGAAAACACCACATAGCACTTATACTTCTATTAGAAGTGTTTATATCAGAGTACTTCATTTATGAGTGTTAACCAATCAAGGAAACACCACAAAGCATTTGTGCTTCCTTGAGTAGTGTTTCTAATCAAAGTACTTCATTCATGGGTGATAATAATTCAAGAAAACACCACAAAGCACAAATACATCTATGAGAAATGGTTCCAATCAGTGTACTTCTTTTATGGGTGGTAAGCAATCAAGAAAACACCACAAATCAGTTATGCATCTATGAGAAGTGTTTCTAATCAAAGCACTTCATTTATTGGTCATAACCATTCAAGAAAACACCACAAAGTACTTATATTTCTATGATAAGTGTTTCTATTCAGAGTACTACATTTATGAGTGGTAAACCAATAAAGAAAACACCATAAAGAATTTATGCTTCCATGAGAAGTGTTTGTAATCACAGTACTTCATTTATTGGTGACAACCATTCAAAAAAACACAACAAAGCACTTATACTTGTATGAGAAGTGTTTCTAATCAGAGTACTTCATTTATTAGTGATAACCAATCAAGAAAACACCACAAAACACTTATGCTTACATGAGAAGTGTTTCTAATCGTACTTTATTTATGAGTGATAATAATTCAAGAAAATACCACAAAGCACTTATGCTTCCATGAGAAGTATTTCTAGTCAGAGTTGTTCATTTATGGGTGATACCCAATCAAGAAAACACCACAAAGCTTTTATGCTTCTATGAGAAGTGTTTCTAATCAGAGTGTTACATTTAAGAGTGGTAACTAATCAAGAAAACACCACAAAGCACATATACTTCTATGAGATGTGTTTCTAATTACAGTACAACATTTTTGAGTGGTAACTAATCAAGAAATAACGCCACAAAATATTTATGCTTCTACGAGAAATGTTTCTATTCAAAGTAATTCATTTATGGGTGATAACCATTCAAGAAAACACCACAAAGCACTTATGCTTCTATGAGAAGTGTTTCTAATCAGAGTGTTACATTTATGAGTGGTAACCAATCAAGAAAACACCACAAAGCACATGCACTTCTATGAGATGTGTTTCTAATTAGAGTACAACATTTATGAGTGGTAACCAATTAAGAAAACACCACAAAATATTTATGCTTCTATGAGAATTGTTTCTATTCAAAGTAATTCATCTATGGGTGATAACCATTCAAGAAAACCTCACAAATCACATATACTTTTATGAGAAGTGTTTCTAATCAGAGTGGTACATTTATGAGTGGTAACCAATCAAGGAAACACCACAAAGCATTTATACTTCTATGAGAAGTATTTATAATCAGAGTACTTCATTTATTGATGGTAACCAATCAAGAAAACACCACATAGCACTTATACTTCTATTAGAAGTGTTTATATCAGAGTACTTCATTTATGAGTGTTAACCAATCAAGGAAACACCACAAAGCATTTGTGCTTCCTTGAGTAGTGTTTCTAATCAAAGTACTTCATTCATGGGTGATAATAATTCAAGAAAACACCACAAAGCACAAATACATCTATGAGAAATGGTTCCAATCAGTGTACTTCTTTTATGGGTGGTAAGCAATCAAGAAAACACCACAAATCAGTTATGCATCTATGAGAAGTGTTTCTAATCAAAGCACTTCATTTATTGGTCATAACCATTCAAGAAAACACCACAAAGTACTTATATTTCTATGATAAGTGTTTCTATTCAGAGTACTACATTTATGAGTGGTAAACCAATAAAGAAAACACCATAAAGAATTTATGCTTCCATGAGAAGTGTTTGTAATCACAGTACTTCATTTATTGGTGACAACCATTCAAAAAAACACAACAAAGCACTTATACTTGTATGAGAAGTGTTTCTAATCAGAGTACTTCATTTATTAGTGATAACCAATCAAGAAAACACCACAAAACACTTATGCTTACATGAGAAGTGTTTCTAATCGTACTTTATTTATGAGTGATAATAATTCAAGAAAATACCACAAAGCACTTATGCTTCCATGAGAAGTATTTCTAGTCAGAGTTGTTCATTTATGGGTGATACCCAATCAAGAAAACACCACAAAGCTTTTATGCTTCTATGAGAAGTGTTTCTAATCAGAGTGTTACATTTAAGAGTGGTAACTAATCAAGAAAACACCACAAAGCACATATACTTCTATGAGATGTGTTTCTAATTACAGTACAACATTTTTGAGTGGTAACTAATCAAGAAATAACGCCACAAAATATTTATGCTTCTACGAGAAATGTTTCTATTCAAAGTAATTCATTTATGGGTGATAACCATTCAAGAAAACACCACAAAGCACTTATGCTTCTATGAGAAGTGTTTCTAATCAGAGTGTTACATTTATGAGTGGTAACCAATCAAGAAAACACCACAAAGCACATGTACTTCTATGAGATGTGTTTCTAATTAGAGTACAACATTTATGAGTGGTAACCAATTAAGAAAACACCACAAAATATTTATGCTTCTATGAGAATTGTTTCTATTCAAAGTAATTCATCTATGGGTGATAACCATTCAAGAAAACCTCACAAATCACATATACTTTTATGAGAAGTGTTTCTAATCAGAGTGGTACATTTATGAGTGGTAACCAATCAAGGAAACACCACAAAGCATTTATACTTCTATGAGAAGTATTTATAATCAGAGTACTTCATTTATTGATGGTAACCAATCAAGAAAACACCACATAGCACTTATACTTCTATTAGAAGTGTTTATATCAGAGTACTTCATTTATGAGTGTTAACCAATCAAGGAAACACCACAAAGCATTTGTGCTTCCTTGAGTAGTGTTTCTAATCAAAGTACTTCATTCATGGGTGATAATAATTCAAGAAAACACCACAAAGCACAAATACATCTATGAGAAATGGTTCCAATCAGTGTACTTCTTTTATGGGTGGTAAGCAATCAAGAAAACACCACAAATCAGTTATGCATCTATGAGAAGTGTTTCTAATCAAAGCACTTCATTTATTGGTCATAACCATTCAAGAAAACACCACAAAGTACTTATATTTCTATGATAAGTGTTTCTATTCAGAGTACTACATTTATGAGTGGTAAACCAATAAAGAAAACACCATAAAGAATTTATGCTTCCATGAGAAGTGTTTGTAATCACAGTACTTCATTTATTGGTGACAACCATTCAAAAAAACACAACAAAGCACTTATACTTGTATGAGAAGTGTTTCTAATCAGAGTACTTCATTTATTAGTGATAACCAATCAAGAAAACACCACAAAACACTTATGCTTACATGAGAAGTGTTTCTAATCGTACTTTATTTATGAGTGATAATAATTCAAGAAAATACCACAAAGCACTTATGCTTCCATGAGAAGTATTTCTAGTCAGAGTTGTTCATTTATGGGTGATAACCAATCAAGAAAACACCACAAAGCTTTTATGCTTCTATGAGAAGTGTTTCTAATCAGAGTGTTACATTTAAGAGTGGTAACTAATCAAGAAAACACCACAAAGCACATATACTTCTATGAGATGTGTTTCTAATTACAGTACAACATTTTTGAGTGGTAACTAATCAAGAAATAACGCCACAAAATATTTATGCTTCTACGAGAAATGTTTCTATTCAAAGTAATTCATTTATGGGTGATAACCATTCAAGAAAACACCACAAAGCACTTATGCTTCTATGAGAAGTGTTTCTAATCAGAGTGTTACATTTATGAGTGGTAACCAATCAAGAAAACACCACAAAGCACATGTACTTCTATGAGATGTGTTTCTAATTAGAGTACAACATTTATGAGTGGTAACCAATTAAGAAAACACCACAAAATATTTATGCTTCTATGAGAATTGTTTCTATTCAAAGTAATTCATCTATGGGTGATAACCATTCAAGAAAACCTCACAAATCACATATACTTTTATGAGAAGTTTTTCTAATCAGAGTGGTACATTTATGAGTGGTAACCAATCAAGGAAACACCACAAAGCATTTATACTTCTATGAGAAGTATTTATAATCAGAGTACTTCATTTATTGATGGTAACCAATCAAGAAAACACCACATAGCACTTATACTTCTATTAGAAGTGTTTATATCAGAGTACTTCATTTATGAGTGTTAACCAATCAAGGAAACACCACAAAGCATTTGTGCTTCCTTGAGTAGTGTTTCTAATCAAAGTACTTCATTCATGGGTGATAATAATTCAAGAAAACACCACAAAGCACAAATACATCTATGAGAAATGGTTCCAATCAGTGTACTTCTTTTATGGGTGGTAAGCAATCAAGAAAACACCACAAATCAGTTATGCATCTATGAGAAGTGTTTCTAATCAAAGCACTTCATTTATTGGTCATAACCATTCAAGAAAACACCACAAAGTACTTATATTTCTATGATAAGTGTTTCTATTCAGAGTACTACATTTATGAGTGGTAAACCAATAAAGAAAACACCATAAAGAATTTATGCTTCCATGAGAAGTGTTTGTAATCACAGTACTTCATTAATTGGTGACAACCATTCAAAAAAACACAACAAAGCACTTATACTTGTATGAGAAGTGTTTCTAATCAGAGTACTTCATTTATTAGTGATAACCAATCAAGAAAACACCACAAAACACTTATGCTTACATGAGAAGTGTTTCTAATCGTACTTTATTTATGAGTGATAATAATTCAAGAAAATACCACAAAGCACTTATGCTTCCATGAGAAGTATTTCTAGTCAGAGTTGTTCATTTATGGGTGATAACCAATCAAGAAAACACCACAAAGCTTTTATGCTTCTATGAGAAGTGTTTCTAATCAGAGTGTTACATTTAAGAGTGGTAACTAATCAAGAAAACACCACAAAGCACATATACTTCTATGAGATGTGTTTCTAATTACAGTACAACATTTTTGAGTGGTAACTAATCAAGAAATAACGCCACAAAATATTTATGCTTCTACGAGAAATGTTTCTATTCAAAGTAATTCATTTATGGGTGATAACCATTCAAGAAAACACCACAAAGCACTTATGCTTCTATGAGAAGTGTTTCTAATCAGAGTGTTACATTTATGAGTGGTAACCAATCAAGAAAACACCACAAAGCACATATACTTCTATGAGATGTGTTTCTAATTAGAGTACAACATTTATGAGTGGTAACCAATTAAGAAAACACCACAAAATATTTATGCTTCTATGAGAATTGTTTCTATTCAAAGTAATTCATCTATGGGTGATAACCATTCAAGAAAACCTCACAAATCACATATACTTTTATGAGAAGTTTTTCTAATCAGAGTGGTACATTTATGAGTGGTAACCAATCAAGGAAACACCACAAAGCATTTATACTTCTATGAGAAGTATATTTATAATCAGAGTACTTCATTTATTGATGGTAACCAATCAAGAAAACACCACATAGCACTTATACTTCTATTAGAAGTGTTTATATCAGAGTACTTCATTTATGAGTGTTAACCAATCAAGGAAACACCACAAAGCATTTGTGCTTCCTTGAGTAGTGTTTCTAATCAAAGTACTTCATTCATGGCTGATAATAATTCAAGAAAACACCACAAAGCACATATACATCTATGAGAAATGGTTCCAATCAGTGTACTTCTTTTATGGGTGGTAAGCAATCAAGAAAACACCACAAATCAGTTATGCATCTATGAGAAGTGTTTCTAATCAAAGTACTTCATTTATTGGTGATAACCATTCAAGAAAACACCATAAAGCACTTATGCTTCTATGAGAAGTGTTTCTAATCAGAGTGTTACATTTATGAGTGGTAACCAATCAAGAAAACACCACAAAGCACATATACTTTTATGAGATGTGTTTCTAATTAGAGTACAACATTTATGAGTGGTAGCCAATTAAGAAAACACCACAAAATATTTATGCTTCTATGAGAATTGTTTCTATTCAAAGTAATTCATCTATGGGTGATAACCATTCAAGAAAACCTCACAAATCACATATACTTTTATGAGAAGTGTTTCTAATCAGAGTGGTACATTTATGAGTGGTAACCAATCAAGGAAACACCACAAAACATTTATACTTCTATGAGAAGTATTTATAATCAGAGTACTTCATTTATTGATGGTAACCAATCAAGAAAACACCACATAGCACTTATACTTCTATTAGAAGTGTTTATATCAGAGTACTTCATTTATTAGTGTTAACCAATCAAGGAAACACCACAAAGCATTTGTGCTTCCTTGAGTAGTGTTTCTAATCAAAGTACTTCATTCATGGGTGATAATAATTCAAGAAAACACCACAAAGCACATATACATCTATGAGAAATGGTTCCAATCAGGGTACTTCTTTTATGGGTGGTAAGCAATCAAGAAAACACCACAAATCAGTTATGCATCTATGAGAAGTGTTTCTAATCAAAGCACTTCATTTATTGGTCATAACCATTCAAGAAAACACCACAAAGTACTTATATTTCTATGATAAGTGTTTCTATTCAGAGTACTACATTTATGAGTGGTAAACCAATAAAGAAAACACCATAAAGAATTTATGCTTCCATGAGAAGTGTTTGTAATCACAGTACTTCATTTATTGGTGACAACCATTCAAAAAAACACAACAAAGCACTTATACTTGTATGAGAAGTGTTTCTAATCAGAGTACTTCATTTATTAGTGATAACCAATCAAGAAAACACCACAAAACACTTATGCTTACATGAGAAGTGTTTCTAATCGTACTTTATTTATGAGTGATAATAATTCAAGAAAATACCACAAAGCACTTATGCTTCCATGAGAAGTATTTCTAGTCAGAGTTGTTCATTTATGGGTGATAACCAATCAAGAAAACACCACAAAGTTTTTATGCTTCTATGAGAAGTGTTTCTAATCAGAGTGTTACATTTAAGAGTGGTAACTAATCAAGAAAACACCACAAAGCACATATACTTCTATGAGATGTGTTTCTAATTACAGTACAACATTTTTGAGTGGTAACTAATCAAGAAATAACGCCACAAAATATTTATGCTTCTACGAGAAATGTTTCTATTCAAAGTAATTCATTTATGGGTGATAACCATTCAAGAAAACACCACAAAGCACTTATGCTTCTATGAGAAGTGTTTCTAATCAGAGTGTTACATTTATGAGTGGTAACCAATCAAGAAAACACCACAAAGCACATATACTTCTATGAGATGTGTTTCTAATTAGAGTACAACATTTATGAGTGGTAACCAATTAAGAAAACACTACAAAATATTTATGCTTCTATGAGAATTGTTTCTATTCAAAGTAATTCATCTATGGGTGATAACCATTCAAGAAAACCTCACAAATCACATATACTTTTATGAGAAGTGTTTCTAATCAGAGTGGTACATTTATGAGTGGTAACCAATCAAGGAAACACCACAAAGCATTTATACTTCTATGAGAAGTATTTATAATCAGAGTACTTCATTTATTGATGGTAACCAATCAAGAAAACACCACATAGCACTTATACTTCTATTAGAAGTGTTTATATCAGAGTACTTCATTTATGAGTGTTAACCAATCAAGGAAACACCACAAAGCATTTGTGCTTCCTTGAGTAGTGTTTCTAATCAAAGTACTTCATTCATGGGTGATAATAATTCAAGAAAACACCACAAAGCACATATACATCTATGAGAAATGGTTCCAATCAGAGTACTTCTTTTATGGGTGGTAAGCAATCAAGAAAACACCACAAATCAGTTATGCATCTATGAGAAGTGTTTCTAATCAAAGCACTTCATTTATTAGTGTTAACCAATCAAGGAAACACCACAAAGCATTTGTGCTTCCTTGAGTAGTGTTTCTAATCAAAGTACTTCATTCATGGGTGATAATAATTCAAGAAAACACCACAAAGCACATATACATCTATGAGAAATGGTTCCAATCAGTGTACTTCTTTTATGGGTGGTAAGCAATCAAGAAAACACCACAAATCAGTTATGCATCTATGAGAAGTGTTTCTAATCAAAGTACTTCATTTATTGGTGATAACCATTCAAGAAAACACCACAAAGTACTTATATTTCTATGATAAGTGTTTCTATTCAGAGTACTACATTTATGAGTGGTAAACCAATAAAGAAAACACCATAAAGAATTTATGCTTCCATGAGAAGTGTTTGTAATCACAGTACTTCATTTATTGGTGACAACCATTCAAAAAAACACAACAAAGCACTTATACTTGTATGAGAAGTGTTTCTAATCAGAGTACTTCATTTATTAGTGATAACCAATCAAGAAAACACCACAAAACACTTATGCTTACATGAGAAG